>JBAWJQ010004059.1:0-49848 GCA_037783105.1 Bactrocera zonata | reverse complement strand
AAAATCGTATCTAGACTCGACAAACCTTGTCACAGAAAAAGAGGATTTCTTTACCTATTATGTAGAGGCGAGAGGATCGCGCGGTACTAGACCAAATGAGGCCAACGATGGGTTTACAAAAGACGCCTTTTCAGTCCTTATTAATTTATCGAGCTCTCTTCACTTCTGGTGCGGGAAAACAAACAAAATCTAATTTTACCGGGTTTTCATTCAATGAATCCAAACAAATAAGAATACGGCTGGAGGTACGTATAGTCCGGTGCTTATGTCCCATCTAACAATCCCTCGGAGGGAATTGCGGACAGAAATCTGAATATTTGGTCTTTGAAAATCTTTCTTCGCTGAGCTCGACTACGACAAGAAATGTTGCAGCCTACCGCGTCAGTCTAAAGCTAACCAAAAGCTCTCGTACCAACACGTAAGCTTATGAAGTCGGCAAAATCGTATCTAGACTCGACAAACCTTGTCACAGAGAGAAAAAGGATTTTTAAGAGGCAAAACGGCAATGGTGCAACAACAAAAATAAAGCAATGCAATCACCTCCAGTAGAAGAACAACAAATAAACGAAATTATGCACTGCCAAGGTGCTTGCAACAGAGTCGACAAACATAGACGAAGAGGCGATAAGAGCGGCATTGGTAGCGGAACAATTTGAATTATGACGCTGAGAGCGTAGATAGCGCACAGTGCCGCCAAGCAGCGGTAGCCGACACATATGGACTCACCTAAATACCAGTTACTCATGCAGACAGGCAGGCAGGTTGGCAGCTAGGTACCGAATGTGGCCAATGAAATTGTAAAATCCTTGGACCATAACGCGCGCTGATGCGCAATGGAGCAACGTGCGCCGGCTGAGTGTTGTGCCCACAATGCCATTGGCATTTCGCATTGATTGCTGCCGCTTGCACGCCGACCCGACGCTGTTCCTCACATTATGCAACCGCTCCTGTTGCTCTTGTTGCTGCTGTTGTTGCAGCAACTGCTTCGTATGCGCCATTAAATCGGTGTCGGCTACCAAAACAAACCTTCAGCGCCGACGAGTGAGCGCAACGCCGTTATGAGTAGTTATGCAGCGCACATTGTTTGTACCGCGACGGCGGCAACTGTTGTTTGTCGCCGTTGCATCGCTTGAAATTGCCATATTTAAGCAAAAGTGCGGCGATAAATCAAATTGTCACTCGTCTTCTGCGCTGTGCGACGTTTACTTCGGCTACCTCGCGAGCTGCTCCCCAGTTTTATGGCAGTGAGTTACGCGTTGCCACAATCCGTGACCGGCACACAGCGGCATCCGCATATGTGCGAATGTGCAACACATTTTATGCCACATGGAGAATTGCCAACGCACAATGAAGAGCTGATGGAGTTTTGCATAACGATGTGTTAGTTGTGCAAATATACGTTTGTGTGTGTGTGTGAGCTCAATTTACATTTGGTGTTGCATATATGTGTGTGTGCGTGAGTTTTGAATTCATTAATATGCCAATGCGTTGCGGTTGCACAAATCATATGTGCGGTACTCCACTCTATTATTTCGAATGTGTTGCTTGCGGTAATTCGCTTTCCGTTAATGTGGAAACGGTTGGAGTGTAGGTAGGTCTGGCAGGGAGACAGGATAAGTTTTCAACAGTCAACAGAGACACGTACACGTGCTGTCAGTTACGGCATTTAGTGTAGCAGAATTGACTAAATATTAACCACTTCGCTTCTGTAGTCTATTTCTCGCAAGATTCGAGGTGTTTTTGCCTTGCTGGGGCAAAAGCGGAACATTAGAGGAGGAGGTGTTGACATGCTTCTACCTCATCTTCTCCAAAGAGCTGATGTAGCTGGCAACCGGTAAGATGTTCCATATTATTGGGTGAATTCCGATAGGACAAAGTTCTGTTAGAACTCATGAAATCAAAACTTTGCTGAGAATGAAGAACCTTCTAGACCTCTTCCGATCCACCTCGGGCCAGACGGACCTTGCGACTGCACAGCTGGTGGGAGTTGACCAGTTCCTGAGCTGGTCTGAATTCCAATAGTTCAGTAACAAGCCACAGGAAGGCAATGGAGCTCTTATCCGTTCCTGCACCGTAGTTATTGAGACTGAAGTACCTGCCCTGAAAAGCTTATCAGCTTAGCCAGGCTCCTACACCAGTCTAATCATAAGGTAACTTGAAGTTAAAAGTAAGGAGTCTAGAAACCCCTTAACTAGTCTTCTGCGCACAGCTAGGGAATTCAAAGCTAATATCATTGCTCTACAATCGGAGTTGATGAAAAGTTCCGGACAGTGTACTCATTCACCAACCTTTCCCGCAAGCTTTGATTCAGACCTAAAACAAGCTCACCGACTTTCCTCTCCAGTGAGTTTTCACCTTCTACAACTACCTCGAAGGTATGTAAGTAGAGAAATGAGAGCCAGAGCTAGGTTCAGCGACCCGTAATCCAAGTAATTTGGAATGAAATCAAAGTGCTCGAGCATTTTATAGTGTCCAGGTTCCAGACATCAATTTTAGGGGTCATACACTTTGGAATAAAATCAAAACGTTCGAGCATTTTATAGTGTCCAGGTTCACAGAGATCAGTTTTAGCGGTCATACACCTTGCGGCTATGTCCACCCGTGCTATTTACAGCAAGGCGTGTAGCGCCATAGTTGATGTGGTTCGTACTACACCATAAATACTAATGATAGTATATCGTTGAACACTCGCTAGTGCAGTCTGTTTCACCGACTTCCATCATAAAAAAATCCCGTAGACCATTATGGGCTTAACTATTGTCTCATAGAGCCAAAGAACTACTTTTGGTGAGAATCCACAATTTTTGACAATGATTCCACGAGAGCTTCCTCCCAGAGATGAGCCCTAAACCCTAAGTTCCCAAACCGAAGACGTGTTCCCGCCATTAGTGGTAGCCTACGGGATTTTGTACTTCTTAGTGAATAAAACCTAAGATTTATGGAGAGTTTAAGAGTTGTTTACGATGATAAGCTACCTCTGAATTAGTTCATATACGATATCCAGAAATTTTTCGTCATTCATGAGAGCTACGTCTCGGCGTAGGTAATCACTCGGCACCCGACTTCCTCAAGCTCTTCCAGAAGACCGTGAGCCCAGGAAGGGACGAGAGAACTTAAACTTGTGGGACATCCCTGTTTACTACATTCCCTAGGAGTTAAAAGCTGCGATACCCGCAAGGTTTTCGGTAAAATTTTTCTGAATGTTGTATTTTCTGATTGGAGTGTCTCGTTGAAATTGTGGTTTAAGACCGTATAATATTCCACAAATTAAAGAGTCTACACATTTTAAGCCAACACCGAATGCTTGCTTCAATTTTTTAGAAAATTATGCGAGGCATATTCATATAAGCTCGAAGGCAATTTTAGGAAAGAGCGGAAATCACAATTGGCCACACTCAGACATTCGTGTGGAAGTAATGACTTCGCTATGCGCACACCTCTGCCCACAGACCCCGTTTACGTTTCGCAAACGATGCGATTGAACTCAATAAGCACTCATTGATGTCAGCACATCGATACAATTGGCATTGTGATATGAATCGTTGCGATATATCGCATGTTGCATGTGTGAGTCTATGTGTATATTGTGGTCGGCGATTATATCGAGATTATACGCGCCCCAATTCTACATATGAATGTTGGTATGTGTTTGCTGGTGTGGCTTAAAACACGTTAAAGTCACGGAGAATAACGAAAATTTATAACTGACAAACGAAAACACAAAGCGACAGTTGTGGGGAGCAGAACAATGAAGCACGAAAAAAAATCGAAAAAAAAAAATTAAAAACCCTTGCGATCTTGTGAATTATTGTGGCACAGATCATAAGCGCTCAACACGTTCGATCGCTTTGGATTAAGCTGAGCGGCATTGAAGAAGCGCTCGCGTAAAACCAAAGACACAAAGGAGGGGCAGCCGCACAAACACGGTCACACACACAGATGCATACATTTGTGCGAAAGGTGTTAAAATATCTCCATGGTTCGCATGGGTAAGCGGCGTTCCACCAAATTATTGAAATGACAATGACTTCGAATGAGGCGCACCAATGCTTGCTTTGTGCGCGCTCCAAGCGCTGGTCTTTAAGCCATCACCGCGCCGTGATGGTGTGTAAATTGCATATGCCGCACATGCCTCATTGTCGTTGATTTTTGGCAAATGCAATTTAATAGGCGACGACATAAACTTTGTCACGTGGTTGCCATAAATTTGCGCGCCGCCCGATCAGCAACAACAAACAGCAGCGCTCACACTGCAGCTTGACATTGGCTCGGCGTTTCCACCGTTTCTGGTCAGCGCACTGCTTTCAACCCGCAAATAACTGCGCGCGAATATTAACTTGGCTTTAATCCTTTCACTTTATCGCTTTTGCGAATTTCGGCTTTCGGTTTTCGGTTTTCGGTTTTGCGATTTTCGATCTCCATTCTTTATTGTTCTGCATGAGCAGTTTACGGTCCTCACAGCTGTGCGCTTTGTTGTGCTTTGCTCTCGCGATCGCTTCCTTTGAATTGCGGGTGGTTTGAGTCGGAGGTGTTTGCCAAGCACGCTAATAAATTCAAATTTGGTGTGTATAGCCAAAAAAAGAAGAACGCCAGAACTAATCACAAAAGCTGCTATAAACGTGAGTCCTTTGAGTGCGACATTAATTGGCTTTGATGGGCAAACAATGGTGCAGTTCGGTGACTTTGTGCGACCGCCTTGTCGGTGGGCGGCTGGGGACGCGTTTGCGATTCGAAGGAGGGTACTGAAGTGGGAGATAAATTAAGATTAAAAGAGAAGAATTTTCAGAATTTTAATGTGTGCATATAATTGTTTATGTATACTGTATATGTAAGAATGGGGAAGACACACCACTGACCCTTCTTCCAAGGAACGACGTTACGAAGAGCGGTAAGTTTACAAAGAAGTTCAGAGTTACTCTCGGCAGTAAAACGGAGTGGAACGATTCCACCCTCGACGTACTACTGAGGGATTCGAAAACTCCGAAAGGTATTGGAGCCGGCATTGCAAGACCGCATACCAAACTATCTATACCAATGAGACGTTTTCTGAGCATCTTCCGAGTAGAAGTCTTTGCTATAAGCCAGTGTGCAGAGATCCATCCCCACCGCAACTATCGCAACCAGCGTATCGCTATATTTAGCGATAGTCCAGCGGCACTAAAGACGATCTCAGCGTTTGACGTTAAATCGCTTTTAGTGGAGGAGTGTTTAGGAAGGCTGTTAGGAAGGCCGTCTATCAGTGTGCAACCGTGTAATCTGGGTGATGCAGCATAAAGGGGTAGCCGGAAATAAGCTGGTCGACGAACTAGTCTGCCCTGAGACTGAGTCCAAGATGATGGGGTCGGAACCAAGGAGGAGAGACTAAGGAGAGAACAGCACTGGCAGCAGGAATGCGTCTTGTAAATGTACTTCTGGAAAGCTACAAGTTTTCAAGTTTTAAGCAAACGATCTACCTTCCCCGAGATAAATTCCGCCACCTTGTCGAGCTTTGTACAAGGCACTGCCAGTTCAGGAAGCACTTGGCCAATATGGACATAGTCTCTTGCGCAAGAACAGGAAACTTCAGAACATCTGCTTATGGATTGTTCAGCAATTTGCAGAAACAGGCTCGAGGCCCTAGGTTCTATCTACGGGGACAGGAATTACATCACCTCAGTCTAGCCCAAAAGGCTCCTGGATTTGTTCAGGATGCATTTGTGACCATACGTCATATAGGACCAAAGGTGGCAGTTCAAAGCCTCAATTTTACTGTCTATCTATCTATCTATTAAACTGTTCTCCCATAAAGCTCTAAAGCATACTTATTCACGAACCACAGCTTGAACTAGTCATACTTATAACACACATATTCACGTACACACAAGCATACCTTTTTGAAGCGCTCCTTTGCTTAATCCACGAGCTGAAACCAAAGTGTCCAATGCCAAATGTGCGAAGCCATCGATTATAATCGAAATGGGATTGTAAATCAAAACGACTTGAATGGTTGAAGTGCAAGACTTCAGTGGTTTAATATGTATAACTGTGTATGTACGATTTTTAATAGTAGAAAATTCGAGGCGTCGCAATATTATTCCCAGGAGGGGGCTTTTTTGGAATTTAATTTTTGATAAATATTTAATAAATACAGTTCGTGTTCACTTCTAAGACTTATGCTTTCAAGAGCTTAAAGCTTCATAGTTAATACCAACTATTTACAGCTTGAAAGCTTGAGCGTTCGTGGATCCAGAGTTTCAGTAAACTAGAAACAAATTAATCCCTTTAAAGCGATCATTGCTCATTAGCTACAGCAAATCTCAAATTATATTTTTGCTCTGAAAAATTTTATCATAAAAGTTTTCCAACTCTATGGAGATGATTAGGATACTACTGTTCTTAGACGAAATCAATTCTGTATTCACAAATCGGAGATATTCGTGTTCCAAACTTTTATCCAGTACAGATGATCAGAGCTTTTCCTTAATGAGGCTTCCGAAACTCAAAAATCCCCCCTCTCTTTCTGTAACTCTGCCTCTCCATATATACACACATACAACTGCAAGCGGCTGTGCTAAATCTGCGTGTGACTTTCAAGTGCCACTCGGCTGGGCGCTTCATTATCGCGAGCAGACGCAAATGCGCCTAAATGCCGTGTGTGTGTGCGCGCGCCCGTCAATTGTGTCTCCATTTGGGCGCATTTGGCAATACTTTTTTCACTTCTCACTTTATTTCACCAAATTGTTTGCAGCGCACTTAAATGTTGCCTATTGATAGTTTTGGTTGCCATTTAACGCGAAACTTGCGCCAATTGGTGGTGGAGAGAGAGACTTCGGGGAGCGCGCTGTGCGGCGCGCTGAGGACAGTTTCTGCTGCTCCTTTGTACTCGTTTACTAACCTTCAATGGGTTTGCTGCAGGTAAGGTGCAGATTGCGCGGTGATTTGCCACATGTGTGCAACAATAAGCACGCCAGCAATAGCAACAACCACAACAAGTTCAGGGAATCCGAGTTAACAATGGCATTGCAGTCAGCGATTTTGGCGCATTGCGGTGAGCTTGCTGGCTGGTTGTTAACCAAACGCGCGCGCCCAAAGCAGAATGCTCTACGCCTCGCAGTTCGTCGTCGCAATTGCTGGTGTGACGGCGTATATAAGTATATGTGCGGTGACGGTCTTCCGCTCTTTGAATTTAGCCATCGGTGCCATGTTGCGGTGCTGGCTTGGCTGCTGTATTGTTGGTGTGTTTGGCTGGCATGTTATGATTTCTGCCGATAATTTATGAGTTCATTTTTGTCATTTTCCCTTTTTTATAACAATATTTTATGTCGCGTTTAGTTCGAACTGGCGGTTCGATGCCATTGGAATCAGCGTAAGCACTGCCACTTTAGTTCGACTTCGAGCCATTCGAGCCCTGTCTTGAAGCACCGGCTGCAATGGCACTCCGCTCAGCTTGTCACACACAAAGGTGTTTTGATGCAGTTTAAACTAATACGGAGGGCAAATGACTGCGGGCTAAACATCGTATAAATCATGTTAATCCAATTAAAATTATGGTGGACCATGGAAATGTGAAATTAAAGCAGCGAAAGATGAAAAATGACAAAAAATCAGAAATGCAAGTGGAGCATAGAAGTGAGCGGCAGCGGAGTAGATAGAAAGATATGCATATTTTTATAAAAATATTGATATATAGTTCAATACATATGCTAATTATGTGAGAATATACAAAGATTCTTTTGAAACATTCGTAATTTATGAAATCAGGTCCAGAAGTTAGCAGAATTCACGTTAATATTTATAATAAAAAACATTGGAGGTTAGAATAAGAGACCAGAAGTGCCGAGCTTTGGAATTTCTTGATCTTACATGAGTCGTTTTCGTTATCTGCTTTCGACGAAGTTTGAATAAGAGACCGGTATTGAGTAGCAGAGTATTGTCATTCATGAACGTCTAGCCACAATGCGCATCAAAGCGAGGTTCTTCTACAAGCAAAGGACGATGTGACCAAAGATGCGTTCTATGAGCGCTTGAAGCACAGTCGTGCTTGGGTGGGCAGTGAAGGTATCTTCGCCACAACAGTCGGTGAATTCAGTCTCCATGAGGAAGCAGCCCGAAATGGGTTAAAGCTGATCGACTTCGCAGGGGCCCGAAATATGTTTATCTATAGTACTAGATTCCAGAATAAAAAATTCACCAAGCTACCTGGCTGTTTAAGGATCGAAAAACCACCAATCAGATCGATCAAGTTGTGATAAGCGGAAGACACGTCTCCAGTATTTTCAACGTGCTCCGAGGTCCTAGCATCGTCTCAGACCCCTATCTTTTTGCAGCCAAGATTCGCATCCGCCTCTGTGGAGCAAAAAATGCATGTCAACAAACACAAAGAAGGTTCCACGTCGAAAAGCTGCAATCACAACAGACAGCCGAATGATTTTCTATTCGACTTGCACTGCTGCTCTCTTAGAGCACTCGTCAACAACTCGGTATAAGGGAACTTTGGGACGGAATTTAAAGCTCCTTACATACAGCTGTAACTAAAATCATTGGTTTTCAGAAAAAGTAAAAGAACAGCTGGTACAACAGGGAGTGTCGTGTCGCAGCGAAGAGAAAACAGATTGCCTACCTCGCAACGTTACGATCGGCCACAACACCTGCGGAATGGGATAGATATTGTGAGTTGAAGCGGGAAGTGAGACACATTTGCAGAGAGAAAACGAGAGAGGCCGAAATGCCTGAGTATGAAGAGCTTGACAAGCTGGCCAAAAGGAGTTATGCTCGAAAACTTTACGAAAAAATGCGGTGAATAAGAGAAGGTTTGAAGACCGAAGCATACCCCCCGAGGTGATCTAGTGACTAGTGCTAAAATCACACTAGAATTATTGAGGCAACACTTACCCAGCCTGCTAAATGACAGTGAAAGCATAACGCCAGCAGAAGGCGAACCTGATCCCCGAATCGATGACGAAGAAGCAGACGTTCCAATGCCCGACCATGAAGAAGTCTGAATAGCAATTACCCGCTTGAAGAAAAACAAAGCGGCGGGTGCCGATGGATTGCCGACCGAGCTATTTAAATAAGGCGGCGAAGAACTGTTCAGTGTCTTTGTAGAATATGGACGAAAGCATGCCCAACGATTGGTATTTAAGTGTGCTCTGCCCAATCCCCAAAAAGGGAGACTCTACAATCTGCGCTAACTACCGTGAGATAAGTCTTCTAAACATTGCATGTAAGGTTCTATCGAGCGTATTGTGCGAAAGATTGAAGCCCACTGTCAACAAACTGATCATTGGTCCAATTCAATTCACATCACATGGCTGAGTGAAAGCCACCTCAGAACTGGCAATGCACGGTGGCTGCTTTTATTTTACAGGACCAGCTGACAGCCAGCTTTCCGTCATTTTGAAATCACATCACACTGAGGCGCGAGAGTCACCTAAGCGTTGGCTACGCGCGGTGGTCCTACGTTGGAACAAAGGTGTTCATGTCTTGTAACATCTCTATGTTCATGTAACTATATTTTTTCATATGTTTAGACCATTTTGATCACTAGTGTTGGTTAAAACGTAGCGTGGTATTGCCATTAAAAAAATTATGGTAAGGATCTGCTTTTTCCAGATTTGTCGGTACATCTAACATTAATGTGTGGTCAGATGGCTTTGTAGTATTGTCTGGTCTTACCGAATACACATGCTCCATGCACTGTAGATGGTTCTAGAAATCAATTGCGTCTACCACTCGTGTGGCCTGTTATTTACGCATATGACTCATGTCGAAACATGATAAATCAATTGGCTTGTATTACGTTCAGCCCGAAAAGTGTCTCTGAGTCGGCAACTTTTTAAACATAAATCTTTACAAACGTTTCAAAAATTTTATTTCATTATTAAAGTTTATTTATACAGCTGTTGCAAAAGCAGACGAGCTTACAGATACGTACACTCCACTGTTTATAGAAGCTAGTGCTCAAATTCCTAGAAGAAATTCTATCGCCAACTTCGTTCTCGCATATATCTGCATGTGCTTTCAAGTCTTCTCCATGCAATTTTATTTTTATTTGCGCCATAAAAGCGCCAGCAATGCCTACGAAAATCTGTGAAATACACCGTTGTAAAACAACAATAATAAATAAACATGTGTGTGTATGAATGCCAGCAACAACGATGGCCAGCGATGAATCCCTTTTTTGCGTCGGTGTTGTGAAATTTATAGCAACTTAATTATTAATGCGGCTGACCGCGTCTCACGTAACTGAAACATGCAACAGCTTAAGCAAATAAAAAACAACAGCAGCAACAACAACAACAAGAACAACGCCAAAAGAATGGAATTGCATAAAATCCGCGGGAAAAATCCCATAGTCAGTGGCGAATCCGACGCAGGGCAAGTGCTGTTTGCAGCATGTGCCAACACGAGCGAACATATGCAACAGCACACACACACGCACACATACAAACACATGCATACTTATAAACGCGAACCTTTATAAATATAAAATATGTATAGATGTGGCAGCGTGTATATCTTAATTTTTGTAAATGTTTCGGCGTCAGGTCCGCCGCCACAAGCCGAAACCGACGCGCAACGACGCCGCAGTGGAGGCGGCATGTATGTATGTTGCACGTTGGCAGCAGCTTTGGCTGCATTGTTGGCGCATCGGCTGCTGATGGTCATAAAATTCAACCGACAGGCGACGCATCCACAGCATTCTTTGGTTTGGTTTGGTTTGGTTTTTCATTTGTGGGCTTTTGCGTTGCGCTGCAAGAGACACGGTCCGCGTGTGTGTGTCAGCGCGTTGCCTTACACTTTTTGCACACTCAGCGAAATTTCGACTTAATGTACGGCTAGTGTTGGTGCTGGCTGCTGGCAACAAGCGCACTCATGTGACTTTTGCATATTTGCAAGCGCCCACGCGTAAAGCGATTGGCCGCTGCTGGCAAGCGTATGAATAGACGCGGGAAGCATAGAGCGCGGCATATAAATATTTAATATTTTGTATATAAACATACATACACACACATATTTATATATATACAGACATATACAGTTTTATTCGCATATTATGCAAGTGTTTTTGGCTTATCAAAAGCTCAAACATACTCGCTCATATGTTTACGCGAATATATACCGTTATGCATATGTTATTATGTAGTTACTGCTCACCTGTAAGCTTTTCACAGTTATTCTGGGTCAGTAGTTTGCGTTTTTCAGTACTTAGATGTCACTTTCACCTGGAATTCTGAAAAGGAAAAGATGAATTAAAAAAAGGGTTTCAGTTGGCCGTTTTAGTGTCCTTGGAGCGTTAAATAAACAAAGTTCTGTTCTTTGCCGTAACGGGTTTTGTGGAGAGTCAATAAAAATGTTACTCTGACAAGTTAACGAGGAGCTTTTTTTGAACTTAACAATGCCTTGTATTCTATATTTGCTTAAAAATCTTATGGAAGCTCTGAAAGCTTCCCCGAGAAAGACCGCAATTTCTAAGCTTTCGACCAAAATTATTTTCTTGCGATTATCGAAGCACATTTTTATAATTCCACCCACTGATAACTTCGCTAACACTTGAGAAACATGAATATTAAGAAACATGTTCCAATACTTTAGTATTTGTGGGTCTTACTAGGACAGAACTATTAATCATACAGCTCAGCAACCATCAAGTGAAGCTTTCAGTATTCTTTTGCAGAGAATATATTCAGAAACTTGAAGAATAAGAAGTAACGCTAAAGCTGATGAAAATATCGCTTTAGTGTGATTTCTTTCGATGCTTTATAGATCAGTATAGGCTACAGAAGGGTTTTGCTCTACAGCTCCTTTTTTCAAACTCAGTTTCAGAATAACTTTCTTGCTCTAAAAGATCTAAACAACAGAACGAAACAGAGTGACTTTGTTACATATATTTAATAACAAGCACATAAGGGCCCCAGAATAAGCTTAACCTTTCGTCAATACCGACGGGGAGAGGGTTTAAAAAGGGGTTGAGGTAAAAGTCTTAAGAAGAACTCCTGAAAGCTGGAAAAAATAAATTGATGTTCAGGGCGGGGAAGAGAGGAGCAAGAAAGGTTCCACCCATTGATGGAGGAGTTAATTACGAACTCTAAAGTGCCTCTCACCTAAAGACCTCTGAACAGGATATATTAAGTTCGCCACAAAGTTTGTAAAACCCAGAGGAAAACGTCAGAGACCTTATGAGCAAACACTAGTAAAACTTCGTTCAAAATTTTGCAATTTTTAACTTTTTCTTCAAAATCTACGTCGTCCCTCTCAAAGTAATCCATATTGGCCCCAATACACTTGTACCAGGGGTTTTTCCTATCTTAGAAACAGTTGCTAAAGTCAATTTCACGAATAGAATAATGGAGCGGTCGTTTACGTTTGCTGAATAGTCAGAAGTCACGCGGAACTAAATCGGGTGAATACTGTGGCACGATATTGGTTGAAAATTTGGACAAAAACTCACGAAGAACCAATGCAGCATGCGACGCTACATTATCGTTGTGCAAAAACTAAGAGCTGTCGGCCTATATTTTCGACCTCTTTTTACGAATAGCTTCGTGCACACGACGCCTAACACTCAAATAGTGTTCCTTGTTGACAGTCTGGCCGGTCGGAAGGAATTCGGAGTGCACCACACCTCCATACTTGGAGAAAACTGTCAACATAACCTTGATTTTTGACCTCCTTTGACGCGATTTTACGGCTTCGACCCACTTCTGCGATATTCGACCGATTGATCGTCTGTGTTCGGTTCGTAAGCATAGATTCAAGACTCATCGTGAGTAATATTATGTTTCATGGCATCCTGGTAGTCGGAAAGTATTGTTTCTCAGACGTTAACCTATATAAAATTGTGTAATTTTGGAACCAATCGTTTTTTCACTTTTCTCTCTGCCATCCCCTCAAAGTAGTCCCCTTGGGCAGCTATACACCGATTCCAACGCGTTTTCCATGCTTCGTAACATTTCTGGAACGCTTCAATTGGGATGTCCGCGAGTACCCTCGTCACGGCCGCCTGGATGTCCATAATCGATTCAAAATGGGTTCCTTTGACCACCGAGCCAAATACTGGGACACGCTGAGGGCGGTGTGGCGCGATGTCGTGATGAAGGTTCCAGTTACGAGCGATGTCTGGGCGCACCCTGTTGACTCGTTTTCGCCATGTTTCGAGTACTTGGCAATAGTAGACTTGATTCACAGTTTTCCCGGTGGAACGAATTCTTTGTGGACGATTCCACGGCTATCAAAAAAGGCAATAATCATCGTTTTCACCATCGACTTGCTCATGCGAGCTTTTTTCGGGCGGGGGGCGCGCGGAGACAACCATTGTGGGCCTGGGCACGACTAAGAGCACTATCACCATACACTCTTACAATTTTAGCGTACGTTTCCGAAGCTGTTTCGCCCAATCTGGCGCAAAATATTATCGCGATGCGTTGCTCTTGATTTCGTTTCTCCATTTTCGAGACGAGCACTACAAACACACGTCTACTCAACTTGACACAGCGGGCGAACTAAATAAGCTAGAGCGATGGTACATATATCAATGAAGAGGGGAGAGATGCCGAAAAAAGAAAAAGTGAATTTCAAGGTCACAGGTTTACCACAAGCGCGGCAATAAAATCAGTCTTATTACTTATTTGTCAGATCCTCGTATTGTTCATTAATGATCAACGTGATGAGCCGAGTCGATTTAGCAACGTCCATCTGTCCGTGTGTATATACGTGAAGAAGTCCTTTAGTTTTTGAGATATCGATCTGAAATTTTGGACTATACAATCTCCGAAAAAATTGTTCAGATCGGCGTACTACAGCATATAGCTGCCATACAAAATGAACGATCGAAATAAAGTCATTTTTATTTGATGAGGTATCTTCACGAAATTTGGCATCAATTTTTATCCAAGACAATGCATAATGTCCAAACAAACAAATTGTTCCGATCGGACCACTATAGCATATAACTGTCATACAAACCGACCGAAAAAAATAAATTTTTATATTTGAACTTATTATTTGTGAAGCCTGTTCTGGTTTCGATGTAACCGAAGTTTGAGTTTTTTCTTGTTGTTGTTGCGTTATTGTACGCTTACTTAGTGTTGCAATTATTGCTACCTCTATAGATGCAGCACAGATTCATTGACAGTGTTGCGACTACCTATACGCACACACTTGAAGTTTGATGAACTGCGGACTTACTGTCCGTCCGCCAAGTTGATTATCGCCAATCAACAACACTTTAAATTCAGCACGCCAATGCTTCAGGTAATCGTCAACGCCGCCTGTTGGGCCACCGCAGCTTTCTCAACACGCCAGGGCGCCCTTTTCACCACGACATATGGTTTAACGAAAAATTGTTGTAGCCATTACGTTTATACATATCTGATATTAGGTTAGCAATATTGCTATAACTTTCATCTTCCGCAATCTGCAGCAACAATTCTATGTTTATTTCTTTCTGTTTTGTATTTGGACGTTAGACTCAGCTGGGTTGTTGCTGTTGCAACTACTGCAATTTTTTCTACACAATTTTGAGCTCAAGTCGTTGAAATCGTGCAGAGCTACTCAATGTGAAAGCAACAACAACAACAACTTTAATATACACACTTAGCTACTTAGTATAAGTGGTTGTGCATTACATGTTGCATGCTGCATGTTGCGGGCAGCCTCGTGCCCCTTAGCACATATTGCATACACGTTGTTGCATATTCGTTCAGCGGCGGTTGCAAGTTGCGCAATAAGCCGAAAAATCGTCTCAAGTTTATTGCTACTCGATTACAGCAAGTAATATAAGTTATTTGTTGTTGCAGCGTTGGCTTTTAGCTGCCAACTGCCGTGCCTAACTGTTTGCTGCCGCCGTCGTTGTTGTTGCTGTCGGCCGCTGTCGTCAATCGTTGCGCTGTTTTTGTCGGTAATTTTACTAAACGCCGCTGTAATGCAGCTGATCATTATTGTTGTTGTAGCTAATATTAGTGTAATTTGTTTTTTTTATTGCTTTTAACTTAAAAGAAAACTTTTTACTACTCCAGCTGCCTGTTGCCCACGATACCTATACCTGTTGCAATTGCGGCTGCTGCAGCAACTATTAGTGTTTAGTAATAGACATTTAACGGGACATGATAATTGGGTTTTACTTTGAGGAGCTGTTACCTCGCTACTCAGAAAAATGGCGGTTTTAGTACTCAGTTGGGACATAAACGGCACATGAAGATGCATACAGTGTGTCGAAAAAGTTAATCCAACTTTTATTCTTTAAGATTTAAAAATTGCTATGTGAGGTTAGTTCAGTTTGGTAGGCTAATAAGATATGCATGGAACTGATTTGGTTTTTACTGATATCAGATGGCCTTAAGTAGTCCCAGAGGAGTGATCATCCTTTGGGCTGTCAACGAAAGTGGTTGGCCTCTCTAACGATGCGTAGCTCATACCGTGCGTCATCAAATGCTTGAAGTCTTGCTTAGCTAGAAATGTTCCATTGTTTCTCTGGTGCATTGTTCTTGATATCTCCAGCAGTCTTCTCAATCTGTCAGCTTTATTTTTCAGTCGCGCGTCGCCACTAGACCGTGACCAGTGTTATTTCAATCATTTTCCTACAGTATCCTCTAACAAGTGGCAGTAGGAAATTTCTGTAGTCCTTATCTACCGCTTTACATTTGACTTTTGCAGTTATGCATCGCCGTTGATCGTTTTCGGATTTGCATCCTTGTCCTTGATACCTTCGTCCCCCAGCTCTCACTAAGGGAGAAGTGGCTTGTTCTTTTCAGCACTCTCCACTGCTGACTTGCTTCTCTATAAACTTCCGAAAGATATGCTCAAAGAGATTGTTGATTTGATTGCTATTTGGTTTCCGGGTAAATGTTAGTTCTTTAATTATTCAGGAGAAAGCTATATGTTTCGACCAGAAATTGCTTCTTAACTATTTGCTTGATTAAGGCATCTGAATTAAAATGTGTAGGGTTAACCGAAGTAAAGAATGCATGGCATTTAATAATCATCTTGTTAAAACTTTTTCATACTCAGACGAGCTGGTCAGACCGGGTCTAGCTGAAGACACAATTTACCTTAAGCTACGGCAGACCATTCAACTTCTAAAAGGGTTGTTTGAAGCCATGGACCCTAGAAGGTATATCACGAAGTAATTTTGGGCTGGTGTTAGTGGTGAATATACCAAAAAGCTACTACTTCTAGGCAAAAGGGAATTTAGTAACATTGTAGTGGTTATCACAGGGCACCCATCCTTAAGATCCCACCTTCAGAAAATGTGAAAAGTGGAGGCGACGTAATGCGGAGGATGCGCGAAGGATGATGAGACTCTGGAACATTATCTGAGCAAATATCCAGCCTTCAGCCGTATGAGACGGACATATTATACTGCTCCCAACACCACGTTAAGAGACATTATATGTATATATACATAATTAGAAAGACGTAAATGAGTACCCTAAAACAGAAAAGCATTCTACTGGGTCCTTCCTAATTTCTTTCCGGTCTTTATCCGCGCTTTAGCATCATTCATAGATAGTTCCCAAAGTCCATTCTCCCTTTTCCAGTTTCAGACATGTTGGACCTTTAATAATACTTCATTACTAGAAATATCCGAGTTCACGGTTTATAAACTGATCTCTTTCACTCCATTTCACTTGTAATTTTGTCATTTTGCTTTAGTGGCTCTTTATTTGCCACGCCAAATACTTCCGGTTTAGCTTGTAGACCAGCGTCCGGTTGCAATAAATGTGATTGCAACAAGCCCGATCGCTAGCAGCAACACTTGTGTTGACAAGCTGAACGCAAAAGCGCTGCGAGTGGAAAAACATAAAATAAATCTGCAACATATCTATAAAATAGCGACAATGTGGGCAGCAGAGCGCGTCAACACGCCGCGTGCGCTGGCAACAATGAAAATGGTCTACAAAAAACAAAAACAACAAATACAGTAACTGCAATGTGCAACACACTAGTTGAACTATTATAACACATTTAAGCTGCTCAACAACAATGCGCAAAGCTGCTGGTGGCAATTGTTGTTGCTTGCTTTTTTGCTGTCACAGTTGTCGGTATGAGGTTGCTGGCCGCCAGCATTTGTTAGTATATGTTGTTGTTGTTCTTCCATTTCCTTTTTTTGTTTTTATTTCCTTTGTTGCTGTTGCTGTGCGGCTGTCGCTGGTATCACCCGCGGCGTAAATCTTCTAGATTAATCCAATTTAACACTTTATATTGCTGTTGCTGCCACACTTGCAACACAGCAAACGGTCATTTTGAGTGTCAACATTTACCATCAGCTTGTGACTCACTTGTGGCACTTGATGACGTGTGGAGTATGGAGAGAGGACGTTGTTCGGGAGTTTAGTTCTTGATTTGGTAAAATTTCGTTTATTTCGCCTATTTTCTGAGATTGCTTGTACCTAGCGAGGTCTCCAGAATTCCACAAACAGTTTCAGTTTCATTGGATCGAGGGTTTCGACTAGATCATTTTGTGATTATTTTTGTTTTTACGGCAGAACACAACCCCCAATTTATTTTGAGGAATACTGCCGAGTTGATAGCACTTGGTCAAATATGAGTACAGGTTCGCTTAGGGTACAAAGACCCAATTGTCTTCGGAATGGTCTTCGTTCCATAAAAACTCCGTTAATTTTGGGTTATGCTCAGGTTTTCTTTACTTCTTCCAGAATCACACAGCGGTAATTTTTTTTAACTGACAGTTTTTTACCAAAATTTGGAGGTAGTCGAGTCTAAAAATCGTTCTTAATTTCTTTTGAGGAATACTGCCGAGTTCATAGTTCTTGGCCAAATATGAGTCCGTGTACGTTTGAGGTTCAAAGACCCAATTTTCGTCGGAACGGTCTTGGTTCTACAAAATCACTGTTAGTTTTGGGTTTTGCTCTGGTTTTCTCTTCTACCTTCAGGATCAGACCGCGAAGGTTGGTTTTAATTGGCAGTTTAGTCCTTAGGTACCTCTTAACTCGGGGTTCGATTGGCTATTAAAATTTTGGAAGTTGTCGAGCCTGAAAATCTCTCCTTATTACTATCAAAAAATACTGCCAAGTAAACGGTCCTTGGTCAAATATGAATCGGGGTTCGCTTCGGTTATGAATACACAATTGTAGTCGGGATGATCTTGGTTCCACAAAAAAAGTATATTTTGTCCTGTTTTTTTGCTTTTTTTCCAGAATCACACAGCGATTGTTTTGTTTTAATAGTCAGATTGGTCTTTATGTATGTTATAACTCTGGGTTGGACCATTTTTTATCAAATTTTTTTGTCTTCTGCCTTGGTTTTCTCTTCTTCTTCCAGGATCATACAGCGAAGGTTTTGTTTTAACTGACAGATTGATCCTTATGTACGACTTATATCAGGGTCCGATTTCGTTAGAGTAAAAATTTAGAGATGGTCGAGTTTAAAATTCGATTTTGGTTTAGAGTCTAAGAGGTTATCTTTTTCGTGAAATGAGTGAATGATAAAATCTACATTTACTGGTGCTTAAGTCTAATATAGTATATTTACCTATGTTTTATGTATCTTTACTTCATCACCAGTTAATCTGTCGGTGGTGATTTTCTAACTTCATTTCCTCTTGTTATTTTTCGCATTGTCTTGCGAATTTAATCCGCGCGTGGACACATGTGTACCAACTCGCATTCATTTCAGTCAACTGCCCACCATAAGCACCAAGCCCTTGCCAGTTAGGCAGCTGTGTCGTCTGCCCTTCAGACATTGTCGTTACCACTTTATTTGTGACTACTTTGCCGCGTCAGCTGCCAGCCGCCCGCCGCCCGAACACCCCGCATAACCACGCTTGGCTTATATTTTTTATGCTCACGAGTGTATTTTATTTCAAAACATTTTCCGGCGTCCGGCGGCTGGCGGTTGACGGTTGGCTGCCTGGCGGTTGTTGTGCAGCTCCGCACATTTGTTGCCCTTGTTGTTGTTGTGCTGGTGTCTCTCTGATTGCTTAGTCTGGGCGGTCGGCGTCTCGCGTAAGCGTGAATTTAATTAAAATATGCAAATCGCGGCATTCAAGAGCACAAGTGTTGCGCTTCGAGACGCAAATTTTGCCATTTGCTTTGGAGCATTTTATTTTGCAACTTATTTAATTTCATTTTAGCATCGTACAGTGGTGTGTGTACGTGTTCGTGTGTCGTGCGCAGTTTGTCGCGCATTTTGTTGCATGTTGCAATGTCAAGAGCGTTTCCGCAGCTCTCTTAAGTAGTTAAGCGCTAGGTGGACGTTTTGTTCACCAAACAGCCATTTGTCCATTATGACCATTGCGTCAGTGTTGCCCGCTGTCGCTAGCCCCCTCCCGGCGCACCCTCAGCTCAGTCTATTTAATTTATTTGGTGCTGCATTGAAAATGCCTCCAGTGTCTGCGCTTGTGGCACATGTGTTGCGCTTTGTTGGTGTTGTGCTTTTTATGCGCCAACTTTGTATGTCCCCACATACATATGTATGTGTGTGTGTGTATCACACTTGTTGCTATTATTGTTGCTGTTTTTATGGCTGTCGTTTCGGCCATGAAACTGAAATTTATTGCAGTTTTTATTTCCGTTGAAGACGTTAACGTTAACACATTTCCTTCTTTGCATTTGCATTGCTTTGCGCTGCTCTCCTTTGTCTTGTTTTGTTTGTTTGGCGGATTTACTATTGCAACATGCGGCCTTTATTTGCATTTGTTGCAAGTTGCAAGTGCTTTATCGCACTGGTGGCATAGGCAAATTTCAGTTTTAATGTCCGGATTAGTGGGAGATTAAATTCTTCACACTGTCAGCTATTTAACGCCATAAATTCTCAGCTTGCTTTGTATATTTTGCAAAGTTGGGAAATTCAAATTTGCCATTACTGAGAAAAGTTGTGCGTGCCTCAAGCCAGTTAATGGCCACATCTTAAGTTTGCGATTAAAGGTTGAGGCCCTATGCATGGTGATGTAAGTCAGTAGCGAAGCAGCTTGTTCTTTACATATTTATGTCCGAAAGCTGATTAGACGCTTTGAAGGATCTTTTAGAATAATAAGTCCTTTTCTTACTTCTGTCCAAGTTTGCGTTACTAAGAGGACGGTAAGAAAAGTGCGCAGCCTATATCTCCCCACATAGTCTCTTCTTCTTTTGGTAAGACAGTACTAATCCTATATCTCTCCACATTTTCTCTTATTCCCTTGATACCCATGGTCCTATGAAGCTCAAATTCAATTAACACGTCTGACAAATACGGTTTTTGTAGATCTGCAAACTAGCCGATTTTTTCCTCAAATATGCAGTTTTTTTCTGATTTAAGCTAAGCGTCGATTTGATCCAACAATTCAACGTAGTAGAAACTTATGGCCACAATACCCTTCTCCAGGTAGTAGACATAAAGCACACCTTGGGAATTCAAGTAAACTGTTGACATAACCTTTCTGACTGTGGTAGTTTAATTGTCCCACACATCGAACCAAGTTCAGCGGCTGAGCTCCACTGTTTCGACTGTTTCGATCTATGGTGTTTACCAGTAGATCCACGCTTCGTCGAAGTTCAAGTAACGATGCAGAAACACATGCACTTCCTTACACGGGGTATCTTACTCCACCATTTGATCCTGGGACCTCACTTGAACGTCTTAGAGCGCCGATCCGTGGTGGTACCTTGTATACGCTGGATCTTGAGAACTTCACAAATCGATACAGCCTTTTGAGTCTATCACAAGACTGACAGAGACTGACTAAGTAGTTCAGTAGTGACTTTTTGTTCTACACTAGGAAAGAAGAGTCTCGTAGTCGTACACCTGCTACGTGTAAGTCGTACAGTGCTAGAACGCTAGACACCAATGGACTCCTACTCGGTCCCATCTCGATGTGAGTGTCTAGATGGGAACGCTGTCAATTTTTCTATCACGTAAAATCATGCTTTAAGTCCAGGGACAATAGTTCGCGGTGCAATCCTCATCTCTTTAATTGAAAGCATACGAAATACAACTTATTCAAAAATTGAAGCAGTTCGGCCTTCCAAAGCGACATCGCTTCGCTCTATGGGCTCTTGAAAAGTACCAAGAAGATCCGATGTTTTCGAGCTAAATTTTTAAGAGATTCAAGCAAGTTGCCAATTCATCCAGAAAAAACAACGGTTTGGTCCATATTTCTTCAAAAAAGATGTCAGTGAAAACGTAACTGTCAATGGCGAGCATTATCGCGGGGTTCCCATGACAGTCGGATCTACGTAACTGGAACGCAACTTTTATCCGGCCAAGGACTGCCAACACGTCAGACTTCTACCACTTCAACAAAAACAGTTATCGCGCCATGATAACCAACTCTTTCATGCCTGAAATTGAAGCTCGTGATCTCAGCAAGATTTGATTTCAACAACACGGCGCCACTTTCCATATATTGTATCAATCAATGGATTCATTTTGGGCGAGTCGATAGGTCACCAAGATCGTGTGTTATCACGTCGTTAGACTTTTTCTTGTGAGGATATGTAAAGTCTAAGGTCTATGGGAACAATTCCGCTTCAATTCAGGCCTTGAAACAAAGCATCACTAGTGTCATTCGCCAGTTACCAGTTGAAATGCTCGAACGAGCTATTGCGAAAGGGCTCAACAAATGGACTACTTGAGACATATGTAGCCGTGGCCAACATTTGAAAGAGATAAGCTTCAAAAATAAGTCCCTAAGGATGTTCTTTTGAATAATAACAAAGATTCCATATAAAATTTTAGATTTCTTTGTTTTTTTTTTTATGTAGGGAACTTCGAAATGGATCACCATTTATTTTAAATTCTGAAACTTTGTGGTTTTTTAGACCTAAAGTGTCAGTTGTCATAAAAAATCACTTTTCGCTTTGATACGTTTACTCTGATCTGTTAAATTTGAAAGAAATTTTAAGCCAATGCTTTTTGTTTCAGAAAGAGTTAGCAATCAGTTATCGTCTAAGTTACAAGCTATATAGTTGGATGTCTTAATTTGACAGCGTATTTTTATTCCGCTTACTAAATTTACATAATCATGTAACAGCAATAGCCTAATTATAATAATCAAAAATTTTTTAACAAAACAGGTCTCCACTCAACCTCAACGCTAAACCTTTCAGTTAGCCAACAATCGATCACTTTACATACTTAAATATGGAACAGCGAGTTCTTGCCTGCAGAAAAAGTCTGAAGCGACACTTGTAACCTTTGTGAACTTCGAAAACTCGCCTTTCTAAATGTAACTAATCAATTAAGAAAGAACTGTAAACAAGAGACTTATGGTGGCGAACCTAATGGCGGCTAAAGAATGGAAGAAAAGCAAAAAACCGACAGTCTACAACTAAATCAAAGCTTGACTTATTAGAGGTGATATGTAAAGTTGACTTTTTTAAACCTTAGGCCAGAAGACAAGGCTTATCAGTTTTTTTTTTAATTTTTTTCAATGGTTTGTCTCTCTGTTTGCGTGTTTTTAGGCTGTGTTTTAAGCATTTTACATATTTATTTTCGATGACACAAGATTAATTCGCATTTAACACCTTCAATACGAGAGAGAAAGCTCGCCAGCGTGTACTAACGTTGGCGCATGCGGATGTGTTGCATGCCTTAGAGAACCCAGATAGTTGCATAGATGCTTTTTAATAGACGCGTTCGCTTTTTTAATATTTTAGCAGCTAGTTTAGTGACGCAGCTTTGTTGGTTTTCACTTCCCACTACTTTCTCTCATTGTTTTAGATCTTGTTTTTGGGTCGAATGCAACACTTTAGTTAGTGGAAGTATGTATTATTTCTAATGCTGTGCCACAATGCTATCTCGTCTTTTGTTCGTCGTTGGTGTTTGGTCGTCATTTAAATTTTTTTACTTTTCTTTTCTTTTGTTTACCACAATTTTCTACATTTAAGCTTTGTACGACAATTTACAACGCCTTTTGATTAATGGCTGTAATAATCTCGACTCCGGCGTCGATTTACAACGCCATGTGTCCAAGCTGGTAATATGTATATTAATTCGAGACTCGTATTGTATTTGCTTTTGTATTTTATATGTGTTTAGCACGAGACAGATTCATTCACCTTTATCAATCAGTGGTTCCCCGGAAAAATATTTGAGCGCAAGTCATTTTGGTGCCAAAAGCCTACGACATGAATTCCTCACATGTTTGCCATTAATATTGCAGAACTTTCTTTCGTTATGTTTAAGACGTTTTGTATTACAGCACGAACTAGTGCCGACCGATCGATTTTGGTATGCTAAGCCTAAAATTTGCGTGGGCTTTACAAATCTAAATCGATAAAAAATTGGACGTTGTAAAATTACATAATGCAAATTTCGGTTTGTTGCTCAATTACGGCGATAAATTTTTATGTAGAACATGTTTAATGGTTTACAGTTAAAATGGTTCGAAACTTCAGACCTCAAAATTTGGAACGCGCTTTATATGTATATAGCCTCCATCTGTATTTGAGAAACCGATTCCAATGTAACGTAGGTCGCCACCGCGTAGTACATCCTGAGAAACGGTAATGTTCTGCGGACTATAGGGTTTATGAAAACTTCTAACGAATGATATTGGCCTCGAAGTCGACCCAAGTTAAGACTTCAGGACTGATGCTATCAGTCCACTTGGTTGAAAAATAGGTTGGTGGTCAAGGTATTCCGCCACCTGTATATGTGGGAGTCACACCCTGCAGAAATGTTTAGCGGGTTGATACCGAAACTGCCTCCGTCTCATCATCTTAAGTAAATGTGGTAGGCGTAGGTTGAGAAGACTCCCTCATTGCGCTGGTCAGCTATGAAGACATTTTCTCAAAAGACTGTCCGTCAACCCTTGTCTTGGCCTCGTACCTGAGATAAATTAGAGACCAGTAAAAGAGGCTACCTTCCGGGAGCTGGATAGCGGCTCTTAGTGGGGATCCAACAACCTTGTGTCCAAACCTCGCACTGGCCTCTTAATAGAGATAAGCTTGGGATCATTAAAGGCGGCCACCTTCCAGGAGCTGGATAATGGCTCTGAGTGGAACCCAATAACCTTGCGTCTAAACCTAGGCTTGGCCTCTTAACAGAGATAACCATGGGATCATTTAGGGTTACTACCTTCCGTGAGTTGAATAGCGACTAAGAACGGGAACCCAATAGCCTTGTGTCCAAAACTCGTTTTGGCCTCTTAACAGAGATATCCTTGGGACCATTAAAGGCGATTACCGTCCGGGAGTTGAATACCGGCTCTGAGTGGAAATCCATTAACCTTGTGTACAAATCTCTACTTGGCATCTTAATAGAAATATCCTTGAGATCATTATAGGCGGCTACCGTCCGGGAGCTGGATAGCAGCTCTTAGAGGGAACGCAATAAACATGAATAGTAAAAATGTGAAAAACGAAACGGATTTGTGTGAAAGTAAGTCGAAACCGACCTTGAAATTCAAGAGTGTCCCCGGTGGATCACTGCCTGTGGCGACCGAATAGTCCTTCTCTAAAGACAGCATAAGAACTTTCTCTTTGAAATCACGGTTATCGGCTAAGGACGCTAAGTCAGTCAGTAGAAGCCTGCCGGCTGGATACGTAGCTAGGGCAGAGGAGCTAAGCGGATACGCCAGCACCATGAAAGCAGTGAGTCCTTTGAGTAAATGGTGAGTTCTTCAGCAATGCAATAGTTACAGTTAAAAAGAGTGTATGACTACCACACCTGTGCCAAACCAAACTTCACAATACTGTTAGAATTCGACAGCTGAAGAATGTTGTTATCTAATCTTCTTGTACAGACATGCACACGCCTGCGACAGCTTACTCCTGCATGGCCACGCTACACAACTAGTTTGCGCCGCCACTGAAGTGTATACCCCCAAGTGGTCTTTAATTACGTACGGCACTAAATTCATTTGGTCTGTGGCATTTTCGACATTATTAATTGCAGTTGACCACCCAAATGGCAAAAACTGCCGCAACAACAGCAAGTGCTCATGCATGCGTACATTTCTAAGCAGAATCTGGTTGGTGCAACGCATTTGCTGGCAACACATTTTTGCCTCATGTGGCGTGCTATGAAGTTGTATGTGGCAGAAATTGCATAAAATGTTGCGGCAATGGTGCCCATTTCCGATATGTAATGCGCTCTAACGAAGTTAAAAGGTGCTGCAATATTGCTGGGTTTGACACATTGTCGCCGGCGCACAGCTGGACCCAGTTAATTGTGTTTGTGGCAAATATGGGCTTTTAGTAAGCAATGCAGCGTTGTACGTCGAGCGGTAAGCTGTCGTAGTTTGTCAAAAATGCTTTTGAGGTCTTCTTTCTAAGACTCCATGCCATACTTGGTAGAAGATTTGGAGTTAGAGTTGTGTATAGTGGAGAAGTGTGGAGGTTAAGATAATATGAGTTTATGTTTTGCGCCTTTCGTTAGGCTTCGAATGGCTGACTAACCTCTTCACGAAGAAAGATAGTGGAAAATCCTTGCAAGCAATGTTTTCAAGGAGTTTTAAGAGAAAGATACAGCTTGGCTACGAAGTTTTGATGCATCGACCATATAGTGCTGAACTTGCACCATCGGACTATCACTTATTTCGGTCAATGCAGAACTCCCTTAATGGAGTAAAGTTGGCTTCAAGGGAAGCCTGTGAAAATTACTTGTTGCAGTTTTTCGTCGAGAAACCAGAAAAGTTTTACACTGATGGAATAATGTCTCTAGCGGAAAAATTGCAAAAAGTGGTTGACCAAAATGATATATATTTGGTTCATTAAAGTTCATTAATAAATATTAAAAAAAATAAGTTGAAGTTTAATCAGAAATACGAAAAGACTTTTTCGACTACCCATTAT
Organism: Bactrocera zonata; assembly: GCA_037783105.1. NCBI lineage: Eukaryota > Metazoa > Arthropoda > Insecta > Diptera > Tephritidae > Bactrocera > Bactrocera zonata. The sequence goes on along the minus strand of JBAWJQ010004059.1, from coordinate 24,133 downwards.
AAGCCCTTGCAATAATATTGGAACACAACAGCATGCCATTTTGCTCAAATATGAGACTATCGGTAATTGTAAGTAATACTTTTATGCTATGGTTATACATATTTGCATATAGACGCACCTAGAATTGCTGAGCATAGATAGATAGATAGATTACTTGAGGTATGCACTGCGACCTTGGGTCTATTGTGCCCTCTCCTAGCTCACAAGGACTCACCAAGCCCCAACAAATCGATAAATTCCAGTATTCTGCTGGGAGCTAGTGAGTCGATGTGATCCCTATCCGGAAATGGGTTTCCAAGGGCCTTAGACCTGCGTCTACAGACTGCGATGCAATCGATCAGCAGGTGCTCCGGGGTTTCAGGCTCTCTGTCGCAGAACCGGCAATTGGAGCAAGAGGCAAGTCCCAAGTTGAACAAGTGCCTTTTCAACTTGCAGTGGCCGGTATAAAATGCGACCAAGAGCCTGAGTTTGATCCTAGGGAGGTTTATTATGGATTTGAACCTTTTGAGGTTGTACCCCCCTATCAGCAACTTTGCATGCCGCATGCCCTGCGCCCGTTGCCAATGACCTTCTCTGCCCTCTCTTTCCTCCTTACGGAGCAGTTCCTTTATCGTGTGGGGGCCCACCCCGGTGAATGGTTCGGGCCCTACCATACTTGTGGATGCTGCAGAGCGGGCAAGCTCGTCAGCCAGTTCGTTTCCGGCTATGCCTCTATGACCAGGTACCCAAACTAGGTGCACCTGATTCAATTCCGCTAGGCTGTTTAGCCGTTCCCTGCACTCCTTCACTAGCAGCGATTTGATCTCGTAGCCCGAGATTGCTTTTAGTGCCGCTTGGCTATCGCTGAGTATGGTTATTCTCTCATTACGATAGCCGCGGTGGAGGTTTATCTCTATACACCGACTTATGGCTAGGACTTCGGCCTGGAAGATACTGGGGAATCGACCCATCGGTATGGATAACCTTGCGCGTGGGCCCGCGATCCCTGCACCAATACCTTCCGACGTCTTCGAGCCGTCGGTGTACCACTTCAGTGTACTGTCCCTCAGCAACAGCTCAAGAGTGGAGTCATTCCACTCGCTCTTGCTACCAAAGGTAACCTTAAATTTCCTAGTGAAGTTAATTATCTTAGTAGTCCCGTCCTTCGGGAAGAGGGCAATTGGATTACTGGCACCTATCACCTCCATCCTCTGGGACGAGATTATTTTCCCTTTGCCGCATCCCTCTGACGTTATTTGCAGAAGTGAATGCTTGGCTACTTGGCCGATCACAATGTGAAGCGGTGTGAGATCCATCAGGACCTCCAGCGCCGCTGTTGGGCAGGACCGCATCGCGCCCGTCATGCAAACGCATGCTAGCCGTTGAAGCCTCGATAGTCTCACCACCACCGAGGCCTGTGCCGCAACAGAGGCCCAGGACACCGCTCCATATGTCACTATCGGTCGCACAATCATGGTGTACAACCACCTGACAATCCTTGGCTTGCAACCCCAGGATTTGCCTGCCAGTCGATTGCACACCATTAGAGCCTTCGTCGCCTTGACCATGGTTTGGTCCACATGCTGCTTCCACCGCAAAGTGGAATCCAGAGTGAGACCGAGATATTTAACATTGTTGGTCATCTCAATCACTTTGCCCCCAAGTGTGAGGTTCCTAAGCCCGGGTAAGGATCTACGCCTCGTGAACGGGACGATGGTTGTTTTCGAGGGGTTGATGCTCAGATCAACTCCCCTGCACCACTCCTTAGCCAGATTTAGCCCTCGTTGCACCAGGTCACAGAGAGTGTCCTCGAATTTGCCTTTCGCTATGATTACTATATCTTGCTGAGCATACAATTTCATTGCATTTTTCCCATTTTGCATGGCATAAAACATGGCTTTAATGCCATATTGGCGGTATTTAATATCAGACGATGGACGCAAAGTGCAAGTGGCATCAAGCGCGCCTGAGTTGCAAGTGGAAAAAATTCATTGCAAATATGCTATGTCGGTATGTGTCGGTTATCTATGGCTGTTTGGCATCACGATGCAATACGCTTAAGTAGTAGGCAGCAGCATTGTTTGGTTGCATGCCACAGCGCGGCAAATTTATGAACCCAATAGAGAATGCCACGCAGCGCAGCGCCACTATAAAATCGCACACAAGCACCCGCACACGCACACAGTCACATGCAAAGCAGCCGGCATGTAGATGCATTTTTACATACGCATAGTTCGAGTATCTATTTGCTATCGTATCGCCAACAATTTATGTCCACAACATGCGCCTATCTAGGCATGTACTCGAAGATATTAAGGCACTCTGCGCTCGCTAGCGCTACGAGTGCGCTTAGCTGTGTGCGCGTGTGTGTGTGCAAATATGCTGGAGTATGCGAGATATTTAAGATATCCTTTAGCATATCAGGAACAGATAAAACACGCAGGCTTGGCAGCTACATAGGCAGAAATTGCAAAAAAGGAAAGAAATATAAAACGTATTCACATTTATTATTCGCACACACACACACATATGCCGCTCACACATTTGCAATTTCTTGCACACATAAATTCAATACACGCCTATATACACTTGCATTTCGTGCTCAAAGTGCATTCGATCCTCGCCTAGCGCTATCAGGTTGAACGATATGCTGAAAATTACCGCTACAACGCGCTTGACAAGTGCGCGGGGTAGGTGGGCAGACGCAGGGCTTCAGTTTTAAATTTTCTTTCCGAGCATTCGATACGTGCATGAGTGTTGGCGAAATTGTAGGAAATTTTTATAGCAGGAAAGTGTTAAATTTCGTTCAGAATGGAAAATAAATTTTATTAAAATAAATGAGATAACGGTATTGAATTAAAATATGCGGATATATTTCTGGAACCACATAAAAACTTTCAGGGATGCGATACGCAGTTTTCAGGCTGCCGTTCATAGTGAATGGGTCCGATTTTCAAAAAAAAAAAAAAAAAAAAAAACAAAAATTAAGGAATATTTGAAAATCACAAGTTCACACGCTCCTGCTAGAGCTAAGTGCTTTCTAGGGCTTTCAGGCATAATTTTCTGCTTATTAATGCATTGTGTTTTAGGCAGAGCGCAAGGCAGTATGACTCAAAGAGCGATCGATTCATAAAAGTATCTCAGCTTCGATTTGTGTAAATCTTTCTGACATACCTAAATAAAAGCGTTGGGTAGGGCTTTAACGCCGACGCGTTATCCCTAAATAAAGCGGGAATTTTACACCATTATTGAACCCCCAGCGTTGCTGCCGGGCATGAGGAATTTTTGACAGTAATTTGTTGCTGCCGATTGCTGTTACAGGGTTTGTCCATAAAGAAATAGGACTGAGTCAATTAAAAAAAAAAAAAATAATTGAACCAATAGTTAAAATGCTTTAATAATTTTCAAAATGGGTTCTTTCTGCGTCGATGCTGCGCTGCCAGCGCGATTTCTGAACATTGAAGGCACCACCGGAAGCATTCTTCGGAATAGCCTTGAGAGGCCTTCATCGGCTTTTCAGGCAAGAAAACAAAAAAGTCCGTGGGGCCACATATGGGCTATATAGCGACTGCGGAAGCGTTGGGGTGACGGCTTTGGTTAGGTAGCTGTTCACAAGAAAGGCGGCGTCAGCCGGGACGTTGTCGGGGTGCTACTTCCAATCGGCCGTGATCCTCCGTTTGAGTCTCTTGAGAATTTCCTTGTATATTTTGGCGTTGACGGTTAGGCCAGGAAGAACAATTTAATGGTGGACGATGCCTTTGATGTCAAAAAAGACAATTAGCATCGTTTTCATTTTGGATTTGCTCATTCATCAGGGACCTCTTCCCGGCCATACGGACGACATAAACTGGTCAGCACAGCCATTGCCAATTTGCTCTTTGTTCGTCGAGAGAGGACTTCACTTTTTAATTGCCTACTCAGTCCTGTTCGAAAGATTTATTCTGGGTTCGATTTCAAGGCTGACTTTGTTGTTGGTGTTAATGCTGGTTCCAATATGGGCGAAATTATTTCCGGCTTCGAAGTTATGACTGACAATAGTGACAAGTGATCCAAGTCGCGAATGCGACGACTGTGTGTTTGATGACGGGAGATATTTCGTCTTGCCCTCATTTACTACCAGCCCCATTTGGAGGATGGAGTCATGTGCTCTGAGCGGCATTTACTTGGGAGTGGCTAGAAACGATTCCGTTATATAATATATGGCTCAAGCAGCTTACGACTTCCGGTCTTAAACAAAGTATCCTCTGGGTAGCCAAAAAAATCCAACAACATCCGTTTGAAAGTGAGCTAAAGTGATTAGGCGAATCATCCCTCTCCAGCATTTTGCGCCGGGTTTGGGACCCTCTAAATATCGCAATGAAAAGGACACATTGCAGGACTAGGGTTACCAAATTCGGAAATTCTTAAGAAAAGTCAACCCACGTAAAATTTTAAGGCAGCAGAAACAAAAAGCTTATCTCTGGATTTGAATTTTTTATGAGTTCGGAAAATAACAAATGTGATTCTAGTCATGAATAATGGAATCTAAATGTCTCAACCTCTCATTTTGACATAACTTGGAGCTAATGTCTCGATGCAAATAGGATAAACGCTGGCGATGTGGACTGAAGAAGTAGATTTAAAAAATGATTGCTTTTATGAATATTTCGCAACATCAATCCAACAAGCAAACATAAAAAAGTTAACTTCAAAGAAGAATTTCCCTTAAACTCTTTACCTTGCGTCGTAAATATATAAGCAACCTTATCGTACCAAATCCGCAGTCGTCTTTTGATCTGCCTACGTTGATTGATTTGTCTTCTTTTCCCTTTTCTTCTTTAGCAGAACAAGCAGACCTTAATTGCAGCAACTCCCATCTTTCGGGTGGCTGCGAACGCTCAAAAGAAATCTCAAAAATGTCCCCTCAACAGCTTCATTGGTGGCAAAAGCGATTATTGCCATTTAATAAACACTTTGCTTGGGCAGCGCGCCTGCTCAACTGCAGAGCCTCACCGGCTTGCCACGCATTAATATATATGGCTGTAAGTGACTGTTCGCGCACTTAAAAATGTAATCGATACGCTTGTCTGCCGCGCATATTAATAGCGCTGCCTTCCTGCCATCAACACGCCGCGGCGCGCTACACAACACACACACACATGCGTGCAACTGCAACTTTTCGCGGCTGCTGCTGTTGGTTGACAGTGAAAGAATTTTAATTTGTTGTCTTACTGTTGCCGCAACTGGCGTTGCGCCGCGTCAGTGCTTTGTAGGAGATTGCCGCATTGCTGGCACTTTTGCGCATTTTTAAGTAGTCGCCAATATGAGCGCGACAAAATATGCATGTAAATATCTGAAAGGCAGCAAATACACACATAAATAATAAATTTATAAAATATTTGCACTTGAACGTTGTTGCAACATGGGCGGCGGCGGCAGCGGCGGCATTTTCGGCAACGATTGGGTGGCCTCTTTCCGAAATGCGCCACTTAAGTGAATTCCACGTAATTGTTAATGTGTGTGTGGCATGCCACAATCTACTGTGGTGCGTGGCAGTAATTTGCATTCGTTTTGTGTCGATAGCAACAGCAATACATGTCTGCAACACACTTGTGGCATGGAAAATAAGCGTACTACAGCAATCATGGCAAAATTTGTCTTTAACTGTGTGGCGATTCAAGGAATATGCAACAACAAATGCATTATCTAAGTGTTGCAAACAACTTTTACTGCTTGCAACAAAAGCGCAGTGTTGTTCTTGTAATCTGTAATAGCATTTCTGTAACATTTCACGCTCGCAACTTGCTCAACGTGCGCTGCTGTTGTTGTTGCCGTTGCAATCGCAGTGGCAGCTGCTCGCATTGCGTGCATATATTTGCGCTTATGTTTGTTGCACGCTGATTTGTACGCCTTAGAAAGTCGCGCATTACCATTTTTGGTGGCAACTAACTGTTGCTACTGTTGTTCGCTGTTTATTGCTAAATGTTGTCGCTACTGTTTGTTGAGTGCTTCTCCTGTCTTTTTGTTGTTACCTGATTTGTTGTTGTGTTTTATGTGTTGTATAGCACCACCCATGCGCAGTCGGGGACATAAATTTTCTTGCAAATGATGTGACAACTTGTGTGCGAAAGTGGGTGGACGCTACAGGGTCCCATGTTAGACTCAGCTAGTGTTGAGGCGCATGGGGCAGGGTACGGCCAAATGACGCTTTTACAGTCAAAAACATAAAATAGTGAAGTAGAAATTATTGCAATAATTTTTCAAAACCCTAAGAAAAGGTATTTGAAGCACGAATTATGGAGTAAATGCTCAGTTAAAGACAGAATGAAGAGAGTAGAGAGGAAATGATGTCCTTGAAAATAGTTTAGAATACCACAAGCCAAATAAAAGAGATGCAAATAAATCGGTCTTCGAATGCTTCCCCACTTACTATATTGGCCGCTTTGCTCCTTACAAACCTCAGGAGTTAATCTCGGACACTGAGACATACGAAGTTTGTTCTAAAAGTTTTGCGAATTTTCTATTTCTTAAAAAAGGGTTTATATATTCATAATTCATACTTTGTCACCTTCAAAGTATTCATGCCCAGTTATATTTTACTTCTGCCAGCGTTATTTCCAACACTCAAAGCACTTAAAAAAGTTAGTTATGTGATCTTGTTTTACTCCTCCTTCGATGCAATTTGTATCTCCTAAATCCTTGTGTAGACTCGTTCTTTCAGCGGCCTCTTCAGTTTTGGGAACAAACGTGAGTCACAGAAGGGCAGGTCTCGGGAATACGTAGGCTGCGGCATCATTAATGTGCCCTCTGAAGCAGATGTGGGTCATCGCGGAGCTCAATATCTCCCGAGCAATGCCAACGGTACCCCATTTTGGTCGAAAGAGAGCAATTTTAACACAAAAACCAAGCAAAAAAGAGCCAAAAATTAACATAATATTCCAATAGTGAATAGTGAATCGAAAATCAAATACGTCTTTTTCTTCTTCACTGGCGTATCCAACTCTTGCGCGGTTATAGCCGTGTTAGAAACTGCCCTTCAGTTGTTTTTCTTTTCTCTATTTGGCGCCTATTCAAGATACCATGTGCTGCCAGGTCCTTTTCCAACGGAGTGGGGTCTTCCTCCTCCTCTATTTCCACCAGCTGCTGCTGAATTGAAAACTTTCCAAACTGGAGTATTCTCGTTTATCCGGACAACATAACCTAGCCAGCGCAGCCGCTATCTCTTGCTTTGCTGAACTATATCAATATCGCCGTATATCTCGTACAGCCGATCGTTCTATTGGCTGCGGTACTTGCCGTTGGTAATGTGCAAAGAACCACAAATCTTCTTCAAAACCTTTCTCTACAACATTTCTAAGACAGTCTCATCAGATGATGTCATGGCTGAGCAGAACTAACGGCGCGGTTTTTGAGGCCAACGAAGAAGTGGCGTGTGTCGATCTTATTTTCAGGGGTCTTTTCCAAGATTTTGCGCATGGTGAATATCTGGTCAATTGTAGATTTTCCAAGTCTGAAGTAACATTGATTAGGTCCAATTAGTTTGTTGACGGTAAGCTTCAATCTTAAACACAATACGCTCGATAGAACCTTTTGTGTGATGTTGAGGAGACTTATCCTACGTTAGTTGGCGCAGGGGTCTCCTGTTTTGTGGAAAGGGTAGAACATGCTTGAATTCCAATCCTTAGGCATGCTTTTGTCCGACCATATTCTAAAAAGATTCTGATGAATGCTCCTTATCAGTTCTTCGCCGCCGTGTTTGAATAGCTCGGCTGGCAATACATCGGTCCCGCGCTTTGTTGTCTTTCAGATGGCCTATTCCTATTCGAACTTCTTCGTGGTCATGGAACGTCTGCTCCATTATCATTGATTGTGGAATCGGATTAACAATCTCGTGGTGTTATGCTTTCACTGCCATTCAGCAGGCTGGAAAAATGTTCCCTCCATAATTTCAGTATGCTCTTGTCATCAGTAACTACAAGTAGATCACCTCTGGGTGTTCTACAAAAGTATGATCCGGTTTCGAAACCTTATAACGTAAACATATAGATTCCCTATTTTCCAGAATTGTTAGCTTTTATCATTCAAAACTCAAAAACTATTATAATATTTACAAAAAGTAACTATATTATCACCAACCCTAACGGACTTCGAAAAGCTCCGTGAAAAGTCTGTTCACCCTAATATTTGCAACAGCAACGTGAGCGCGTTACACCGTGCGACAACTGTGAAACATGCCGCCAGGCATTTGCTTTTCTCATAATGCACGCATCGTTGAAAGCGCTGCAACAGCGAAGTCAACAAAAACAAAAACAAAATCGTCAGCAACTGCAGCACAGTCGAGGTGAAAATAGAACGGGCTCACGTTAGAGCTAGCGCTGAGGCGGCGATGCGTGGTGGCAATGTTGTGTGGCCTGATGTGTCGTTGATTTGCAATTGCATTGTAGCAGCGTGTTGTTGTTGTTGCTGGAGTAAGGTATACTTTTGCTATGCACCTTTGCCGTTTGCTGCTGTTCTAAAAGTGGCTTACACCTTTACGCCCTTACTTGCACGCACATACACATACATGTATATATATTGTATATAGTTGACAGCGCAGCATATGTGGCACGTCGCAGGCGAAAGAAGTGGCGGTGAAATGTGCACACATACACAGCAATCACTGCTGTTGCTTTCGCTGAAAAGATTGTGAATTCGGGATTTGTTTATGTTGTCAGCTCCTCCGCAAAACTTTGTTAGTTGCCAGCATAGAGCTGCGGCATTGCAGGAAACATGTGGTCAGGGGGCGCGGGAGTGCGGCTAGAAATGCTGTTGTGATTGCAAAATTTTCGGGCGGATGAGACAATTGCTTGTTGCTGTTTAATGTTTGTTTGTGTTGTTGTAACATTTTATTTTTGCACCTTCACGGCTGCAACAATTATGCCGCGCTTGTTGTTGTTGTTTTTAGTGTACTGCGTGCATATTTTAGCGCAGCCACAACCGCTGTTTTTAGCAAGCTCTGTGCTTCTGTTGCTGCCCACGCAAACAACGCAAATGAAATGCTGCTGCGAGGCGTACATTTTTGTTGTGCTGTTGTTGTTGCTACATTCGAAATGAAATCAAAAGGCGAAATGCACCAATTTGCTACCTGAAAAATTTGCTTTATTTTCACTTGCTACTTGTTGTCGCTACTGCATGTTGCACGCATTTTCTGTGCGCTGCTTGCGCGGTGTTTGCATAACAGCAACATCAGTTTCACTGCTCATACGTTGATCTCTAAGCATCACAACAAGCCTCGCGTTCGTTTAGCTGCCCACACTGCGTTTGCTTGTAGCAGTCTTCACTTGCAACTACTCGCCGTTGTCTATTTGTGTCTGGCGAATGGAAGCTCGCTTTGTTCAACATTGTTTTCTAGTTTCCCGCAAGCGGCTCTGATTTGCAATTGTAATTCATAAATTCACAATCGCCACAATTTCGCAAAATTCTACACGCCGCTGCATATCTATATTGTTACTGTTATATTTTAGTGGCGCAACTCTTCCACTGGAATTGTTGTCAACACACTACTTGCATGCCACGCTTTCATATATGTACGCATATGTATGTATATAAGTTGCAAAGCGGTTGTCCTCTTAGTTGTTCACGTCCACTGTTGCTCGTGTCGCTGTCATGTTGTTGTTGTTGTTACTGATCTGTTGCATTTATGCAATTGTTATGCGTTAAATAATTGCATTTTGATTGGCGATACAAACTAAGTGATTGCTCCGCATGTCTTATCTAGTACGAGTCGACCCACTGGCTTCAAGATGTTTGGGTCAAACTTGGCATTTTGAAGCCGCATGAATATATTAAGCTCTTTTAGGGCTAAATGTAAGAAAATAATAATATTTTATTAAAATTTTCTAGTATTAGAAATTGAGTATATGTGTATATAATATTGAACAGGAGAATCATAGGTAGAATGTGAAGAAGTTCACCCAAATGAGGAAAGTTCTCTGATCGCCATTCACTTGGGAGTGACCACAAACGATTATTTTACATATGGCTCAAGCAGCAACCGACTTTCGGGCTTAGACCAAGTATTCTCTGGGTAGCCAAAGAACTTCCGTTTGAAGATGAGCTAAAGTGAGAAGGCGAATCATCCCTCCCAAAGCAAAATCTTTCGCCGTAGACAGGAATAGGTAATAATTATTTATCATCCAGTACTGACAATAATATTAATGCTTAAGAGCTTTGTAACCAAGCTCCCGGAGGCTCAGTGAGTCGTTAAAAAAGTGTGTGATCTTGTTCTGATGGAACACAACTTCTTTTCTATTAGCGAAAACGGTCCGCTTCTGGGGGATCCTTTTTTAGTCCGGTCCAATTTTAAGCAGCACTGGTCCGAGTTAAGAGTTTGACAATATGAGAGCAGTTCACAGACTATGATTATTTGCCAAGTTCTATCCTAATATCTATAACAGTCCGCTTGACGATATGAGAGCTGCACAAAGACTAGATTCCTTGTTAAGCTTACCAAAAAAAAGCAAAACCTCCCTGACTGTTAATTCTGGCTTGGACACCGTTTGCGCCCGGCAAGACCGCGGTTTGATTACGACATTTTCGCTTGGCGTGATCATAAGTCACAGATTTTTCATCACCAATAATCATTCGTTGGGATATGGATGGATTCATGTGTAGAAGTTTACGCTCCATTCACTTGGTAGTAGTCAGAAACGAATCTTCTACATTTGGCTAAAGCAGTTCACGACTTCTGGTCTTGGACCAAGTATCCGAATCCGTTTAAAGGAGGGCTAAAGTGAGAAGGCGATTCATCCCTTCCAAGGTTGTGCGCTGGGTTTGGGACCCGCCTCGTAAAAAATAACCCAATGAAAAGGAAATAACATCCTGGGATGAGAGAGAGACCCCCCTTTTTAATGACGACGTCGGCAAACAGCCGCCGGGGGAAGCAGAGGAAGAGAACGACCTCAACTTCGCTGGAAAAACCAGGTGAAAACGGAAATCGCTACACGTGGAATCTTCAATTGGCGCCAAACCGCTAAGAGGAAGAACAGACTGCACGACTGGCACGCTGTTGTAAACTCGACTAAAACAGCGTAAGTGGTGTCTAGGCCAATAAATAATAAGAAGAATCATCCGTTTCAGAAATGGAATGGAAATGTTGTAATTTCGCTGCTAAGATTGTAAATAGAAATTCGGTCCATGAGATTTATTTTGTTTATGGATCGTGGGACTGGATATTTTGGATTATTTTATTGATAATTTCGACAATTATATTTCCAGGTCGCGGAATTACCGGAATCGAAATGGCGGCACCAAAATTGCGCGTGATTTGTTATTAGAGTATCAGAACTACATATTAAAATTAATCAATTCTTTAGCCACCTGGCAGAAGTCTTCGCTTTTTATCGATGAAAACCAGTAAAATTTAAGGATTTTCTCTTTTCTGCTGTCCATTTTTGACCGAGTTAAGCAATCACATACACAACTGTCGGAGAAATATTTGTAGTACAAAAATTTTTCTTTCCAACACCTTATAGTCTGAGTAAAAGTATACAAAATTGATGTTTGATAAAACCAAATTTTGTTTGTATTTGCACAATTTTATTAAATGAATTATAAAATTTAGTTTTATTAAAATAAGTGTCGACAAACGGAGCTAGCGATCGAGTTTTTACGGATGGAGAGTAGAGGTGTTGACGCGGCACAGTGTTTCAGCGAATGTCTTGTAGATAAACTGAATGTTGATGGTCGAATTGTGAGGTCGTTCCTTCACGTTGTGTTGAAAGGTGTCGACGCGGCGCAGTGGAGTAGCGAATGTCTTAAAAGTAATAGCGATGATCCAATCCTTTTGATAGTTGACGTCTGCTGTGGTGAAATCCATTATGTCCTCAGGTGTGGTCTATTGGTGGTCTGGTGTGTTGGTGCTGTGAATAGCTAGGGTACGCCAGTTTTTCCCGGGTAGAGTGGGTGGAGGCTTAGCTCATTTAAACGTAGTCTTTTTGCACAGGAGTAAATTGATCAATTAACCGGTCTGTGCTCCATTAAAGGGCTAATTTAGAACGATTTACCAAACAAAATAAAAATCTTTTTGGTTTTTACTTAGTTAATACTTAATCGATTTGAAATTGAGTTGTGATATAAATTTTGCTGTGTTTAGCCTTGCTGGTTGTTGTCCAGGCTGTCTGCTTTAATAAAATAGCAATCAACTGTTGAATTTGAGTCATTAGAAAAAATACAAATGAAGAATCAGCTGATTAATTGGCAAAAACCAAATGAAGAATGAAAAACACAAGCAAGCATAACAGCTAATCGTTAATCGAGCCTTTCGTTAATAGAGTAGCTGGCTGTGCGAAAGGCTGAAACTGGTTTCTTATTAATTATAATCTTAATGGAACGATCAGTTACAGATTACTAAAGCCATCTATTCGAAAACGCATAGATTTCTTCTGACTTCTGTTTACTTTTAACTTATTCTATGATATAAAATGAACCTACTACTATACTATATATACCTTATTGAATAATTGGGTGCCCAACTAATTGGGAAGCACCCACCTCTGTATTTAAGTTTTTATGAATTACTTAAACTCACGATTAATGTTACGAAATAAGACGCATTCTTTCAGCTGATCGGAAATACGTTATAATTTATTTTTAACACAAATTCCGTTTACAATAAATGCCAAACTTAATTAAATCGAAACAAGTGCGGGATCGATGCGAATGAAGTGATGTTTAAATAGGAAGGATCACGGCTGATGCAAAGTTATGTTTTACGCAGATATCGACTCGGTGCAGCGTTTATGCGAATGTGGTGATGATCGAAAGTTGACGTGCGAAAGTGTGTCTATCGAATTGTATGAGTTGAAGCGAACTACAGGTGACGAATGTGTGTCACGAATTGATCGAATGTTGATATCGAATTGTGAAAAGTTTTCCCTCTGCCCATCCTTTTTGTTAAGTGGGTTTGCTGGTGTGGTGAGTTATGCTGTAGTGTCATCAGTTGTGGTGAATGGCTATGTAGCATTAGGATGCGCCAGTTTTACCGAGTAGAAGGGGTAGATGCTTAACTCATTTAAACATCCTGGGCCCCCTAGGCGAATATTTTGCCTAGTTTTATATATATAATCTGATGCATGCAATTCAGCTTACTATTGGTGGAGTAACCGAGGCCGCAGAATATTAGCTGTAAGAAGCGATTTTGGTTTTAATAGCCAATTGTATTTGGTGTAAATAGTGGTGCATGAGGTAATAATTGATTTTGCGTACTTTGACGACTTTTTACATTATTATACCAACAAAGTTTTTTGCTTTTATTAATTTTATTAGCTGTTATTTACAATTTATTATTTATCGGTTTGGCATACCGGTAGTTTATTATATGCCTTTTCTTTATTATCGGCAATGTTTGGACTTTATTTATTCTCGGCTTATGAAGGATAGTAACTCCACGCCTGGCTCAGATATGGCCAGAATGGGTACTCCTTAGCCCTGGAGTTAGGGCTGTGACAATAGATGGATCTTGCGAGAGAGTGGCCGGTAATTGCGAACGGCTTCGATTCGTGGAGTAGATAATTTTGTATACTTAATTTGCAGCTTTGTATAGCTGATTTCCATAACTCACCCATATGATTAGCGCTTGGTTAGATGCGATAAAAGCGATTTTAGCTTTGTAAGCATAGGTGCGTTAATGTATCGCATTGGGAGTATTGTGATCCCTTAATTTAATTTTGGTTTGATTTTTTTTTGAAAATTTGTGCCTCAATGGGGCATCATTGTATAAAAAGTTGTAGATTTTCGACTTTTGGAGACACTTTTGTTTATATGTTTAAGTGCGTATGCACTAATTTGACGTTTAGTACCGCGCCACATAGTTGACATTTTTTAAGCAGGATTTGTGTATCATTATTGGCGAAAGCCATCCTGCGGGGTCGAAAAGTTACGAACATATATTTTTGTTTTTATATTAAGTTGTCAGGGGGAATCTGACTATGTTTTTTCTACCATTATGTGGGGTATTGCAAAATTGTGGCTCTAGTGGTAGTCGTACGACGTACCGGCCATTATTTGATTGAGTAGTTATGGGGGGAAGTTTCCTTAACTTTTGACATTTCCTTAATTGTGAATTAAGGTATTTGTTTTTATGATACTCAACTTGAGTTGGTATGGTGGTGACTAGTTCTGTGACTAGTCCATTTTGTGCTTCGCTGTGCAGCGTTTGAGATTTTTGTGCCTTTGAGCAGCCTGGTGTCTCTTGGCAATTTTTAGTATTTTGTGTTTCAGGATTTGCTTTTGCAATTAAATCTGTGGTTCTTTGTGTATAAGAGCTTCTTTGGGGTGAGCTAGGAAATGTGCTGTAGTGAAGCATCGAATGGTGTCTTTTGTGACAATACAAGCAGTTGAATTTGCTTTTGCAATTTTTAAGATTATGTGTATGGGACAAGCAGTTTGTACAGAGTCTTTTTGACTTGACAAAGTTGTTCCTTTCGTTAATATTTAAGTTTTTAAACCTCTGGCAAGATATAAGTTTATGCCCTCTTTTACATAGTTCGCATGACGCATGTTTTTTCTGTTCGGATGTGAACGATTGCGTTTTGTAAAAGTTTTTGTTTGAATTGATTTTGTTACTAACTTGGGGTCTATTTAAGCTTCTATTTTGGTCGTGTTTAATGTTCTTAGTTTTGATTATTTTTTCTTCTAACCTTTCCGCAATTTCATATTGGGTGGTGAGAAAATCTTTCATTTGTTGCCACGTTGGGCACTTTTTTCGTGATGAGAGCGATTGCTCCCATAGAAGTAACGACTTTTCTGGTAATGCGTCGGTGCAAATGTTTACCAGAATTGGGTCCCAGCTGTCTGTGGGGATATTAAGTGTCGATAGAACCGACAAACAATTAGAAACAGTGGATTCTAGTTTGATGAATTCTACACTTGTTTCTTTTTTAATTTTTGGCAAGTTCATTAGTGTCGTTACTTGTTTATCGACCAGTATTCTATTGTTTTCGTATCTAGCTTTTAGAGCTTCCCAAGCCAAATTGAAATTGTCGTCATTTAATGCGAACTGTTTAACTATTTCGCCTGCTTGACCTTTAGTTTTGTATCTGAGGTGATACAATTTTTGCGCTTGTGATAATTGAGGATGGTTTATGTACACGGCCGTGAACATGTCCCGGAAGGACGGCCATTCTTCATAACCTCCGTAAAAGGTTTCTGTGTCACAAGCAGGCAACTCGAGTTGGATGCCTGAACTTGCCTCTTGATATTGTTGCAATTGTGGCAGCTCTACTCTCGAATGTGGAGTAGGTGCAATTGCTTTTATTAGCTTTAATTGATCGGAGATCATAGCTTTCGTTTCTTCATATTGGTCAAGGCAGTTTTCGTAAATATCGTAAGCCGATGATTTAAAATTTTGAGGTAGATCTGAATTGTCAGATTCTACTATGGCGTCATGAGCCGCTTGGAGTCGTATCCAAAAATTATTAAGATTTATAATTTTGATTTCTAGTAGCGATTCAGAGTTTTCATGAATCGGCAAAGAGGCAAATCTAGTGCAGTATCTTATTAAACTGTCACTTTGTGAAATGAATTTAGCAGCCTGATTTGAGCGTGTAGCTCCTGCAGGTGTATTTTGATTATTATCAACTTTCATCATTTTTAATTTTTTTCTGTCTTACTATCGTATTATATTTATATGAAATGCTATTTTTTTAATATATATTTTGTTTTGAATATATGTATAAATTCTAAATTGCAATTAAAACCGCGCTTTTTATTTATTAAAATATTCGATGTCCAAATGTTTTGAATTTAGGTACACCTTAATACGTGGTTGTGCGTGCTTTTGTTTTGTGCAATTGAGAGCTCGTTGTAGAGATCAATGCGCTATTTAGCTATGTATGAATTGTTTGTATTACGTTTATGTTTTTAAGCAATTGAGAGAGGAGATGAATTCGCTTTTTGTTAGCAATTTTGCTTGTTTATGTTCGCACTGAGTAGAGAGCCGAAAAAGGAATTGAAAAAAAGGTGCACACGTTTATATGTCAATATGCACTTTGTAAATATGTTTTTGCAGTATGTAGGTATAATATTTGGTATATGCATTAAATAAATATGCTTATATGTATGTACGTTTGTATTTTTTACCTCTCTTGATTTGTTTTTTATCTTATAATTTTAAATAATGTTTGTGCCTTTTCTTACATAATTTATGCAATCCTGCTTATTGTTTTTGTTAAACATAAGAGGTATTGCCGATAAAATTTCTTTGAATATTTCTTTATTTTTGATAATTTAGTGTGTTTTGAGTACACAAAGGTAAATTTTTATGTTTTTATATATGTATATTTAGATATATACATACATATATTTTTATAAAATATATTACTCTAAACTTTTACCGTGTTTGGTAAAATTTTATTAGCTTTAGGTATATGTGAAATAAATAAAGGACATAATACGCTCACTGCGTTTTCCAATAAGTGGTTTTTGGGATAATATGGCTGTAAATATGTTTGTGCATTTGGTAAAATGCCTTTTCTCCTCCCGAATCGTTTCCAGTTGGTTTGTCTGTTCGCCTTGTTCCAATTCCTGTCTCCACCTGGCCACCTCGTTGCGCTGTTGGGTTGTTTGTATGTATGTATATTTGTTTAAATGTTCGCGCCCGTTTGTTTCGTTTTGTGTTTGTTTTGTAGTTTAGGTGTTTTTGCTATTCGCGCCCGATTTATATTTTAAGTATTTTATTGTTTTTTCTTGCTTTCGCGCCCGATGTGTGGGTTTTTGTTTGTTTAAACCTTTCAAATTGTTTCTTAGGTATGTATTGTCACTGCATTTTTTTTTAGATTTTTGGCGGTTCACTGCACTTTTTCCTGTTTTTATTTTTGTTTTTTATTTGTTGAAATTGTTTTGTTGTGTGATTTTCAATGTGCATATATTTTTGATGAGTCACCACATTATTTTTGTTTTTTAATATATGCACTAATTTTGCATTATATGTGTTTTTGTTTGTATAACACCACTTTGTTTTTTTTTTTGTTTTTTGTTTTTTTGTTCGTCACTTTATTTCACCGCACTGCACTAATATTTGTTTTGTTTTATTTTGTGGCTTGTTAATATTTTTTCTGGACGAAACCAATAGTGCCATTCGGAATGGCTCGAAGGACCATGAATAATTGGGTGCCCAACTAATTGGGAAGCACCCACCTCTGTATTTAAGTTTTTATGAATTACTTAAACTCACGATTAATGTTACGAAATAAGACGCATTCTTTCAGCTGATCGGAAATACGTTATAATTTATTTTTAACACAAATTCCGTTTACAATAAATGCCAAACTTAATTAAATCGAAACAAGTGCGGGATCGATGCGAATGAAGTGATGTTTAAATAGGAAGGATCACGGCTGATGCAAAGTTATGTTTTACGCAGATATCGACTCGGTGCAGCGTTTATGCGAATGTGGTGATGATCGAAAGTTGACGTGCGAAAGTGTGTCTATCGAATTGTATGAGTTGAAGCGAACTACAGGTGACGAATGTGTGTCACGAATTGATCGAATGTTGATATCGAATTGTGAAAAGTTTTCCCTCTGCCCATCCTTTTTGTTAAGTGGGTTTGCTGGTGTGGTGAGTTATGCTGTAGTGTCATCAGTTGTGGTGAATGGCTATGTAGCATTAGGATGCGCCAGTTTTACCGAGTAGAAGGGGTAGATGCTTAACTCATTTAAACACCTTATTATTGATACAAGTTTCAGTTTTAAACAGATAACGGCATTTATATCTGAAGTCTGGCAGAGGTTTATGTAAATATTTTTTGAAAGATTTTAAAGCCCTTTTTTCTTATCAAATTGCTTATGAAATAAATTTTTTGGTAATTTTTTTTAACCCTTCTGCCTGTTACACTTGATCCACTTTTGTAATCAGCTACATATTCTGCTTCATTATTCATCAAATAAAATTGATTTAAGCGGCTGCCGGACATCACAATTCCATGCAAAATTAATTGCTTCATAATAGCGGTAGTGAGGCATGTTGAAAGCACAATAACAACAAATGTCAATAACGATAACAAATTTAAACTGAAATGAATACGAAACGGTAAATAAACAGGCATGTAAAATATGCAACGCGATAAAAATAAAGCTGCGCGTGGCGTGGCAGCAACAAATTATCGCCAACAATTAAAGGCAATAAACAAAATTTAATTTTTTTTAAGCAGCATATATTTAATATGTTTGCAATTAAAGCTGCGGGGCAAATGAAAAATGCAAATAGCGTGTATGCATAGCTTTGCATAACATGTATTATATGTATGTACATGTGTGTATGTGTGTATGCATGCGTGATTTTATGTATGCACGTGTATAATGTATGTGTTTGTATGTTTGTATTTTTATATTTATTTATATTTGCGTTATATATAACGCAAACAATTAAATACTACAACAAGTTAATACAAAAAGGCATGTGCAACAACAGCAACAACAATGCTGACATTAAAGCAGAGAGTTGCATATGTATTTTGCCCGCGAGTGAGATATATGTAATATATGTACTATGTGTATGTAACATGTGGCAGTAGCAGCTTCAACGTGTTTGCGGCATTTTTGTGCACGATAACGGTGGCAAACAAAGTACATACACATATACATACATACAGTAAATAACATAAATTAAAAATTCACATTGAAAAGTGGAAAACAATAAAATTGCAACAAATGCGATAATTTTGCGGCACTTGTGTGCTTAAGCTTGTAAAAGTGTGTAGAAGTATATACATATGTATGTGTAGGTATATCTGTTGCATACTTATGTGCTTAAGGATATACGAGATATTATGTATACATATGTACATATGTACATATATCTTGTGCGGTGACTAATTGAACTAGAACCAAAAATATCAGTTTAAAACTAGAGCATTTTGACTAAAAGTGAACTACTCCGAAAGTTAGAAAATTCCGTCCAAAAGTGAGCTACTCCGAAAAAGATTTAGTCCCAAATCCTGTTCCAAACTAGAGCATTTTGACTAAAAGTGAACTACTCCGAAAGGTAGAAAATTCTGTCTAAAAGTGAGCTACTCCGAAAAATATTTAGTACCAAAAAATACTATTTCAAACTAACTAAAAAACATTCTGACTAAAAGTGAACTACTCCGAAAAAGATTTTTATTCCCATATACATACGTATATCAGTAAGAAACCACACCTACTCCGAAAAAGATTTAGTCCCAGAAATTCTGTTTGAAACTAGACAATTCTGTCCGAAAGTGAACCACTCCGAAAAACATCAGACTGATACAACTTTATTAAGGTTTGCCGTTATTTGTTTTCATTTTAATAAAAAACTCAGCGCCAGCCGAACTGAAATTAGTCTAGGGAACATAAATCTTTCAGTGAAATTAATAGATAATCAGTTTATTTCACTGCAGGTTATATAAATGTATATCTTGTACATATGTACATATATGTACTATATGTGCGCGTTGGCGTTTGACCATAGCGCAATTTCATTGCTAACCACAAATGGCGGCGTGGCGGCAATTACCGTTGGCTGCCATTGAAAATGAATGAATGGTGCGGTTTGGTCGCTTGAAATGCTTTTTCCCATCTTAATATGCGTTTTATCAAAGGCAAATGCGCGAGATTTATTTACAGCATTTTTTTTTGTTGTATTTCAATGGTGTTAATTATGCTAAATAGGATATATCATTAAAAGTCAGCTCATGGAAAACAATTATGGATTGCATTTTTCAATGGCTGGTGAATTAAACCGCTTTATTTTGAATTGGATTTCCGTAAAGTGCGATGGATATGACGAGCAATGAATCCCAGCAAGAAAGATTGCCATGAAAAGTAGTTTTAATGCTCTGAACAGGGGCCGAAGCGTTTTAGCCAGTTTCGTCGAGGCAACTCTACAAGCTTCGAACAAAATATTACATATCACACTGCTATAGCCTTTAGCTGCCAGTCAAATTCTTAGATCAAAATCAAGATAAAGATATTTCTTTATATTTCATACATACATATATTTTTCCTTCAACAATAGTTATGTCACAATTGTTGCACGCGCAGCCAAAAAGTTGCAATTAAATATATTTTTGGCGCTAAACAAAACAACAAGCTTTCAGTTTATACTTTTAGCCACATTCAGGCAAGTTCAATGCAGTTGCCAACATTACTCCGAAAGGGCCATTTTGATAGCAGCAACTTTTGCAGCATTGTTGCGCGTCCTTGTTAGCTGATGCGGCCACAATTGCTGCATTATGTTGCTTTTATAGTTGTGTGTGTGTTTGCCTGTAAATATTTTATTTCGTTTTGTTTTTTAATTCACTGCGTTTGTTTCCATTTGCGGCCACAAAACACATTAAAAACAAAATAAATTCGTGTTTTCAATTTCACGCTTGAAAAAGTTGACTAATTAGATTTGCATATGATTTACAAACGTATAGAAATTATTCGTTCGCAAAATATATTTGATATGGTGATAATACCTAAAAGCTGATAGCGACAAAACTATTAAGCCTAAAGTTGAGTAAAACTGTGTTGTTGGCACTTTTTTGCCATTGCGATAGTTGCTTGGGATTTAAAGTCGTTGTTGCAATTATGCTTTGGAGAGAATTCATGCTAAGGCCTTACGACAGTGCTAGATCATAGCCTTAAGTTGACTCACTATACGAGAAATATAATGCTTTGGAATTGGTTGACGTCATATCGTCGCAAGATTTTTAAAAAGAAAATAAAACATCGCTTGATGGGTACTGCGCTTGTTCTCCCTAATCCAACGGTAAGCTCACCGAGAGATCAAGGAAATCGGAAACTAGTCACCCAAACTTGGCCTCAAGTGTTTATTTCGTAAACTTCTCCGAAAGGTTTCAAAAACAGCAGTTGAAAACTAGAGCATTCTGACTAAAAGTGAACTACTTCGAGAGGGATCTAGTCCAACAAATTCCAGTTTCAAACTAGAGCACTCTATCTGAAAGTGATCCACTCCGACAAGGATCCAAAAATACCAGTTCGAAACTAGAACATTATGTCTAAAAGTGAACTACTTCTTCTTACTACAACTCAAAAAGTGGCTGGCCGAAAAAAGATTTCACTCAAACTATGAGGTCAAGTTGGAAACAATATCCTATCCTAGAAGATCTCGAAATAATGGTAACACATATATGAAAAAAAGTTGAGAAAGCCTAAAACCGTATTTGAAGAATAAAAGCTCTGTAATGAGTTAGAACATTTTAGAGAAGGTAAAATGTTTTAAACTATTGTGTGGCTTTAATGATTAAATCAAACTTAGCTCGGACATAAATTAAAGTCAAGACATAAATTAGTCAAGATTCTGGAACAATTTCGAATTTTCGAAGTCATTCGTTGTCAAAGACCCCTAACAAAAATTTAGAAAAGAATAAAATATATGTATATAGCTAATCAATGAAATATTCGAATGCGCTGACAGGGCGTCTCGGGTGAGACTGAATCCTTTAAGGACATGACGGATCGCCAACTGATGCGCAAGGGCCCCGAAAAACTCATGCATGCTTTTTACACATCCATCTCGAAGCGATTGCAGGCGGTTGTTGGCCTCACTGACCTCTCGTTACCACTTTTTGGCATCACATGCGAGCCGGATGGGCAGTAGGGGGCGACGATACATGCAGAAAGTGCTGGGAAGTAAGTATAAGAGAGACCCAAAAACACTTCCTATGCTTCTATCCGGCCTTATCAGGAACTCGTCTCAGATATCTAGAAGCTGCGTATTTAAAGCGACTGCATGAAGTATCAAAATTAGCTATCCAGACGTTCTTTAAGCGTTAACGCTCTGTATGACGAATCCTTCAGCTCGAATTAAACGGAATCTCCAACTGGCATTAATAAGAACCAGTAGGTCTCTTTATAGCGTGACATCCGGCCAGTATATCCTAACCTGAACTAACCTATCAAGAAGGCACATACTGAAACAAATTCTCGCACATCAAAACGTGATGCATATAACCAAGCATTATGATCAGCGAAGCTTCATTATCAGCAGCAATTGATCTGTTGTCAAAATGCATATTCAAAGC
The DNA here is from genome assembly GCA_037783105.1 of Bactrocera zonata. Classification (NCBI taxonomy): domain Eukaryota; kingdom Metazoa; phylum Arthropoda; class Insecta; order Diptera; family Tephritidae; genus Bactrocera; species Bactrocera zonata. The sequence continues at coordinate 2,142 of JBAWJQ010004059.1, read as the reverse complement.
CAAAGCTTTGAGGGCCGTTAGTACAAAAACAAAAAAAAAACAAATAAAATATACTGCCATGAGGAATTTAATCCCTTCACGAATATCTACGCCGCACAGTTCGCAGCCGCAGTGCTGGTCGCTAACTGGCGCGCATATCGATAATGTCAACGATTCATTAGCGTTGTGGGTAATTTAGATTTTCCCATCATAATTTGCATGCGATTTTGGCCAAAGGGAAAAGTCATGCCAACTAAGAAAAAAATTACAAAAGCAAAAGAGGCAAAACAGCATTGTTATTGTAAGCCAAGCAGAATTGGCAAGTTTTGGCAAATTCACGGCTGTTGCCTGGCCAAGCAGCCAGCAATGCAGGCGACTGCAATCGGCGATGGCTATCGCCAACCAGGCAGGCAGGCATCGCATTTCATCGCCGCAGCGATCACATTGGCGGACTGGAGCAGTGCGACTCGTCGATTTGCATAGCCAGGAAGCAAAAAGGCGTCTGCCAGGCAAGCGCGCGCACGGCGTTGCTACGGTTGAAATTGAAGAGCGACGAATGCCGGATTTTTTTCGCTACCATTTTGTTGTTGTTTTTTTGCAAGCGCGTATTTTTTTTTGCTTTGAGGCGCATTTGAATACAAAAGCTGACTGCTTTTCGTTTTTTGGTTTGGAAAATTTTATTGTGATTTTTATTTGAGTGCAGCCACAAGAGATTCATTTACGATCAGCGCGATCGATCTTTCAATCAACAGCGACATCAGCTTAGTCGGTGTAGAAAGTGTGCACCAATTGGTGTAGTTGGCAGTTGGGCTGCAAGTTGCAAGCCAAGCAGCCACAGTTGCTTTGTTCCAGCAGTCAACGAGCGCTGATCGAGGTTCCACTGAAATTTTGTTTTAGAGTTGATTTGAAGCAGTTTGCCGATTGTTAAAAGCTGTTCTGCTTGTTGTTGGCACTTTTTTATTGCGCTTGCGCAGCGTTCAGCTTTGTTGCTGGTTTATTTTGTCGCACAGGAGGGCGCATATTTGCATGCCGGACTCGCTGCTTCATTTCATTTGTCTCGCTGGCTTCATTTGCCTACCAATACGGCCAGTCCATGGGGACGCTCCTACCGCAAAATGAGTCCGAGTCTCTGCTAAGGGGGAAAAAATGAGGCAGTAACTGAATTTTAAATGTTTTGCATGCATCAAAATTCAATCAAAATCAAACAAGCATTGCGACTGCCAAGAAATAAATTAAAAAATTTAAATCTTCCTTTGGTCACAACTTTTTTAATTTTTCTTTTTATTCGCTTTTGCAGTGCAACCAATTGCCAATGCAATGCCAGTTCGCTTAAAAATTGAAATATACAGTTTCGTTCGATTTGCACTGAAATGCAAAAAAGAGGCAAAATAAAATTGCGATCGCTGCTTCTTGATAAATTCCTTAGCGTATAAGCAATTCCATTCCGGCCGCAACGAGATCCATTGCTTCTGCCACTATGCACACTAAATCAAGATGATGATTTGTCGACTTCAATTTGGTATTTTACATGCCGCACTGCTGTTTGTGCCACAAACCAAGCAGCTTAACGGTCGCCTTGTCTATTTATTTCAGTCGTTGCACGCTCGCTACGCTAGAGTCTGCTAGAGTGCTGCGCGAAATAGTTGAGCGAGTGCGATCAGCATATCCGCTAAATCGATTACGTTTGGCAAATTAACGTGGCATTTACCAGTGTCTTTAATGACGATTATCTCTTTTAATAGGAAATATTTTAATACTAAATACCGCTAATGGTGGCCTAACGTATATTTTGTGGCACGATTTGTGTCTTCAAATATGATTGTGCAACTCTTTGCTGTACGATAAAAAAAAATAATAATTCATTAATTAATTTTGGTAAGCTTAAAGAGCTTTGCAAAAATAGCGTCATAATTTTTGATGAGGTGAGGCAGTGGCATGTGGAATATTTTTCTGTGGGTTCAGCCATGGCGGAGCTCCCTCAAATACCGAAGCTCCTTAATAAAACAACATAATCGTAAATCGAAAAGTGTTGTAGCTTTCAGCTGCTTTAACATTCAGCGTCCTACTTCCAACCTCGTCTCTAGGTATTCGTTGGTGTTCCAGGCAAAGGAGCTATGTTCCAAGCTTTGCAGCGAGCATCTTTAGGATCAATAGTAAACAGAG
>JBAWJQ010004058.1:0-52104 GCA_037783105.1 Bactrocera zonata | reverse complement strand
TTTTTTTCTTTTTTTGTAAACTAACAAGTTGCTTTACAAAAATTCTATATTTTTTAATATCTAATAGAAATCATATAGATAGTAGTAGTAGAGTAATAGTATTATCTATGTATGTATGTGTCAGCCTCAGTAAAGCGTGGACGGGTCCTCAGCCGCACTTTTCTTGGAATTAAAAAAGAAAGGCAAAATTTCCCGCAAATGTCGAGAACTCGGCTCAAAAAGTGACATTTTCAGTTGAGAATAAGTTTGGGATGCAAACAGATCTCTACAAATATTTTGTTGGGTTAATGTTGACACAAATGTTCAAGATCGATATAAAACGATTTAATCGGCCAGAACTTGAAAGAAAAAGTCTTGCGGTATTTTCGCTAGTTGGCGCTGAAAGCGCGTAGCTCTAGTTTTATTCGTCCTTTCACGTGCTAACACGTGCTTGATTGATTGTCGTTTCTTTTAAGTCGTTCGTGAGTTATAGCGTCGCAAACATGGAACAAAATAAAGAGAAAATACGGCATATTTTACAGTACTACTACGATAAAGGCAAAAATGCATCTCAAGCCTCCAATAAAATTTGTGCAGTTTATGGACCCCATACAGTTTCCGTTTCCACTGCACAACGATGATTTCAACGTTTTCGTTCTGGTGTAGAGGTGGTCGAAGATGCGCCACGCTCCGGAAGGCCCGTCGTCGAAAATTGCGATAAAATCGCTGAATTGGTCGAAAGAGACCGGCATAGTAGTCATCAAACCGTTATAAACCATTTGAAGAAGCTTGGAGTCACTAAGAAGCTCGATGTATGGGTGTCACACGAATTGATTCAATAAAAATACCGCAAGACTTTTTGACAACTCGTTTATCGTGTTTATCGTGTAAAATAAAAAGATCAAAACTTTAACATTGTAAAATAAACATTCGGTAACTCTAAAACAACGTGCAGTTAAAGAACGAGAAAGTGAAAGATATATCGTATCGTAAAAAAAGTTTGCCATTTTTATTATAAAGTGTTCATAAAAAATGTGAGAATTTTTTGCAACTAACGGAAATAATATTTAATACTGAATTCAAATGTTAATTCAAACATTAATTCAAATGTTAAAAAAAAGCATAAATCAAAAGGTTAATTACAAAATTTAGTCTCAACTGCACCCTCTGAACGTTATCGACGGTATCGTTTTTCCCTTTGCCTACTTTGCTAAAGAGACTAATTGCTCCCGGTTTCCCAATTGGACCAATCAGAATGCGCCAAGTCAGTTCATGCGTTAGTAAGTAGGACTTAAAACAGAGAACGTACAATATAGAGAAGGTTCACCGCGTTGCCAAACTTACGATATTTCATTTTTTGGAGGGGTATTCTTTTCTATTAGTGGATTTCACCACAAAATCAGGGGTACTCTTTTCTATAAGCGGATTTCACCAATATTTAACAGGAGCGTCGAAAATAGCAGAATTGAGCATTTTCAGTGTTAATGAGAAAAGTAATGCTTATATACAAATAAGAGACAGCCAATGAAGTAAAAGTTATGAAAATATATTTACAATATATGCATGCTCTTTTTGGCTGAGTATTTGCATATTAGATTTTTTTGATATACATATATACATATGTATGTTTTCATGGAGGAATTGCGCCAAATTTAACGACGAAATATGCAGTATATGTATGTATGTACATTAGGGTGGCCCTTATTTTCCAAAGTATTCCGATTCTCGATCGCACCCCCTAGAAATATGAGAATAGCCAAAAAACTAGTATATACAAAGTTTTAGGTCAATCAAAAAAGATTTAGAGGTTGCGCAAGGAGCTTGAAATCCTGAAAAATTACGAATTTTTACATTTTCTTAAATTTAGTCTACCCTACTTCATTTGTTATGTGCGAAAGGTAATTTAACTTGCAGTAATAAAAAATATAATATTATTTCTTATGATCTAATTAAAGATGATTTATTATGTGAATCAAATTGTTTTTTATTATCAGTTACAACTTGTGATAAATATTGTTTTTCTTGTTCGTCATTTGTTAGTATTCTATTATATTCTTCCATAAGTTTTATTCCACGTTCTGCTGTGTCGTTAACCACTTTTATATTTATAACAATATCCTTAGCTTTTTGATAGGTTTCTGTATCCCTCCAATAAAGTGGATCTACCTGCAGAAATTGAGGTGAAATCCCAAACTGTACAAAAAAAATTTAATTGTATTTGCTGTTACAAAATCATGTAGTCCTTTCTTATAAATTCATTGATTTCACTGGATCTTACGTGTACCCTCTTTAAATTTTCCGTTTCCTTGTCGCAGTTGTCGATGTTTTTAATTTTTTCCACAATATTTTGTTTCATGGCATAAGAAACGTCATCGTCGAATAATGTCAATGCAATACATTCTTCAAACAGGTATCAGAGGTGTTTACAAACTTTTTTTATTGCAATTTCAGAGATTTTTTTATTAACATTTCTATACTCGTGAATTTCTTTAATAAAAGATAAGTCTTGAAGAGGTGCTTTAGACGGATTGGTGCAGTTAAACCAAAGCTTAACGTAGAATCTTATAATAAATGCGCATACACTTGCTAACGAATTCTCTTCATATTCCGTTAGTTTGAACTGTTCACGAAATAAATAGATCTTTAAGCAATATAATGCCTTAGACATCCACCGCGCATGATGAGTGGGACCTGGTACACGAAATTTTATGCCGTTATTTGCTCCTAGACATATAGACATCAATTCCAATAATTCCCTATAGTCATCTCTAACTATTTTCTTTTTCATCTCTTCCTTACAAAAATTTAAAATAGTATCTACGTTATCATTCAAACGTAATTTTAATTCATTGTTTTGTAGCAAGTCTTTAAAATTGTTTTTATCAATATTTTCCCAACCGGCGAAACAATTGGACGTCTTTACTTGTATTTACGGGAAAATAACACTCGAAAACCCCTCTCAGCAATATTTCATATATATGATGCCGACAAGGTAGATACAAAAGCTTTCGCTCAAGTTTTTTTTCTAACAATGTTGCAGCTCCTTTTATTACGCCCGTGTTAGTCGATGTCGTATCAAAACAACAGGCCACAATATGATCCTTCAAGTTCCATTCAAATATCAGTCCGTACAGCGTATCAGCTATTTCTGAGCCCGTTGCAGCATATAGTTTTGGACCCCCTATTAAGTGTTCGCCATTCCTGTCAGTAACAACAACTGGAAGTCGTTCCACCTTTTCTCGACCTGTTATTTCCGGAAGGAGTTTTCCATCCCAATGCAAAGTGGCACAGTGTATCTATTTAAAAAAATGTATCATTCAAAATTTGTTCTTTCAAGTGCAATATAGATGTAATGTATATTTTTTTAAATAAAAAATTTCAAGGGATATACATATGTAAGAAAATTTGTTTGAGAGTTTTATTACCCGAATACCGCGATTCAATGATCTAATCCGTACACGACTTACCTTGAGGTTTTCTTTGTTGTTTTCTGCTTTTTTAACTGATTTAAATGCCTTTGGCGCTGCAATGACGTACAGTTTATTATGAGTTCATTTGTATTATGTCCTAGTGCTTCAGCAACGGCAGTGACAATATGCATTGCTGAACGATCACTAATTTTGCATTTATCTAGGGCAGATACGACTCTTTCAGTGAAGACGTACTTCGTTCCTCGATTTTTCATGGAAGTGGAGCATGATGGATGAAAATCTTCTTCCATCTCACTTTCCAAACTTGTATGCACATCATCACTGTCTGAAGACAATTCTCCTGCTGCAAATACATATGTAAATGTCACCCCATTCAAATTACAGTTTCATTCAAATACATACCTTCTGTGTTAATTGCCTCAATTTCGGTTTTCATATTGTCTACCACTCGTATCTTTCTTCTCATTTGTTCTTCTGAAATCGCTGCCTTCCTTTTCTCTTTCTAGGCAGTTTTGGTATCAACAACACCAAAACATCCTGGTCGCCCCTTTTTTCGTTGATTTATCAAAAACTTTTTGTCGGTGTCAATTTCAATTAGTTGTAATGCATTAGCATGAGTAATATCAAATAAATCATCTAACATTTCACTAAATTGCTTTCCTTTTTGTTAGCTTGCCATTCTCTATGCATATTTTCCAACTTGTCAATGCAGTGTTTTTCATCTCTAATTGGAATTCTTGCTTTTCTCCAAAATACGGACACTTCTTTTATAGTCAATCTAGCACTTTTACGAATTGATAATTTCACTTTGTTATGATTATGAAAAAAAAAACTGACAACACTTGTTTATTTGACGGTAGTTTTGCACCAAGAATTTGAGAGCTTGACGTTCCAATTAAGTAAATTTTCGACCGAAAATTATATTCACTCATTTTTATAATATTTTGCAAATTAAATTGTCTACACGCCATGATTTCTCTGTACTCACTTTTGCGACTACGTTAGCACACTAGCTTTTAGCAATACAGAATATAAATTTTAATGACATTAGAACCGTTATAACGGTATATCACGAGCATGCGACGCTTGAGAATGCACGTGTATCACATTTAATTTACTTTCATATTTGTATTTCTGTAACTCTATCATCAATCGACCGATTTTTAAGATTGTGGTAATTTTAGAAAGGTAATAAAATGCAGATCTTATTACGGTATGGAAAACCAGTAAGGGATATTGTGGCTTTGAAATATGGAAGTCTGAGACATAAAAATGGCAAAAATTCTTAATTTTTCAGGATTTCAAGCTCCTTGCGCAAGCTCTAAACCTTTTTTGATTGACCCAAAACTTTGTATATATTAGTTTTTGGGCTATTCGCATATTTCTAGGGGGTGCGATCGAGAATCCAGAAACTTTTTTTTTCCTCCATACAACTAAGGGCCACCCTAATGTACATACATACATTCATAATAACAAGTGCCGCACGCATCTTTTCGCATCTCCTTTGTCACAACAAAAAAATCCAAGCTGTGCCGAAAAAAATAAACGAATGGCCGCCGATTGTCACCGCTTCCCTTGCCCCTGTAGCAGCTTCGCCTTCCAACGTGCGTAAGTATGTATGTATGAGCATGAAGACACATCGACGCAGATTTTCGTCACGGAAAAATATTTTAGACAAATATTATAAATCGACAACTCCTATGTTGCCAATTTTCTCACTTCTTTCTTAGAACAAACACCAGAAGATGTTCAATTTATGATTTTTAGCTTTTGTCATAAAATAAAAGGCAAAAATTAAAAATAAATTCTGTCGCGATTCGAACCCGTGCACTCATCGTGGCTTTCAAGCGCTTACCACCAGTACCACCATTGACGCCTTTATTGCGTTGTCCTAATTATGGTTTGGTTATGAATGAAAGAAATACACAATGGATCGCCGATTGTTACCGCTTTCCTTGCTGCTGGAACAGCTTCGCAAACAAACTAGCGTAATTATGTATGCATATGTATGAGCTTGCATACATATCGATGCAGATTTTTGGGAGCCACGGAAAAATACTTATTTTAGAATTGACAAATATTGTAAATCGACAAAAGCTATATTGCCACTTTTCTCGCTTCTTTCTGTGAAGAAGCATCAGAAAGTTGTTCAATTTATGATTTTTAGCTTTTGCCATCGTCGCGAAAAAACGCTTTTAGGGAAAGGCATGCTCGGGGAGATGTTACGGCGTCTGTTTATATGAATGAAGCGAGGTCGCTTGTGGCATATGCGCCTACGTTTATGAATGGAATCGTTTTTGTTTTAAAATTTACAACATTTGGGCTTCGCCAATTCGGCTGCCATATTGACTTGTGATGCTTCTGCTATTTAGACAATTGTTGTTTTTGTAGAACAATGCTTCAATTTTTTGTTGGTGACATATTCACATGTGTACGCATGTGTATGTTTGTATGCTTGTGCATTATTTGTTCGGAAGTGTATACAAATATATGTATGTACATATAAGTGTATATGAATGTATGAACATGCAGATCAATGCCCGCACATACATAGTATAATCTATACTAATTATATAAAATCGCTTATATGAAAAATGTTTGTAACGGCTAATCTCCTAAAGTTCTGAAGCGATTTTTATAATTTTTTTTTTTAAATAAAGCATTTGCTCTAGGCTCGCGAGTGGCATACTTATTTTTTTAATTTTCCGAAATCAAATCCTTTTTCTTTCGGGTTGAAGTTTTTGAAAAACCAAAAATATTGCAAGCATAAGGTTTTTCGTTCACCAAACGCAGTCTACAGCGAAGCGCGCTTTGTGTGTGTGCGTGTGCCCTTTATCGTTTGCGGCACGCACTCTCTCTCTCTTCCATCTCTGCGCATCTTTTCCAGCTTAACGTAATGAAGTAAAGTACATACATATGTACGCACTCTCTCTCTTCCATCTCTCGCATCTTTTACTACATAACTTATTGAAGTAAAGTACAAAGTAAAAAAGTTTGCATATATAAATGATCGCTGAACAAGTGAAACAGCACAATCAAATGCTCGCATAAATTGCCGTATGTATGCATGTACATCTATACTAATTATCTATACTCTATACTAATTATATAAAATCGCTTATATGAAAAATGTTTGTAACGGCTAATCTCCTAAAGTTCTGAAGCGATTTTTATAATTTTTTTTTTTAAATAAAGCATTTGCTCTAGGCTCGCGAGGTGGGTTTTTCATGTGTGGTTTTCATGTGTGTCTGCGAAATACTTGCTGGTTTCTTCTAACTTTATTGTATTTATGATCGTATTCTGCAAAGGGTAGAGTAAAATTGAAAATTTATTGTCTTTAAATCAAAAGGTAAAGATTAGATTTAAGCGAAACTAATTTGGTTAATAATAAATATATGGTTTTTACAATAAAAGCTTTCAGAGATGCCAAAAGCAAAATCTCAATTATTTAGATCTTCATCAAATAGACGGCAAATTCAGCTAAGACGAAATGAGACGGTCGATGAGAGTGCAAATCGCGTAGAGAATGTAAGGGTGCGAATGATGCAGAATAGACAAGGGGCGATTGCTTTCAAATCAGCGTTTAACTATAAACCGGATTGTAATTATTTGGACCATTCCCTTTTATTCATTGGTCGAATGAATGTCATTTGCAATTTTTGTAAGGCTAAAAAGTGGGTGAAAGAGGCACCAGGTATGTGTTGTAGCAAGGGCCATGTAAAACTATTAGATATAGGTGAGCCTCCGCAGCCAATCAAAGCGCTGCTTACAGGCGAGCATCAGGCGTCCAGTCACTTTAAAAAAAATATAAGAAAATGCAATGGTTGTTCCGCTATGACTTCGTTTGGTGGTAATGAAGTTAGGGAGGGTAATTTCATGCCAACGTTTAAAATACATGGGCAAATTTACCACGCTATTGGGAGTTTATTGCCAGCGCCGAACACAACACCAAAATTTTTGCAAATATATTTTTCGTCCGAAGAGGAACAACTTTCTTTACGTCAAAGTGCTACACCAACTCTTCAACGAGACATTTTGAAATCAATTCAAGAAATTCTTCGAGTAAATAATGTGTATGTTAGAAGTTTCAAGACATCTATAGACCGTTTGCCCACTAATTCGAATAATTATAAGGTTGTAATCCATGCGGACAAGCGCCCCGCTAATGAACATTATGGCCGCTATAATGCCCCCGTCGCAGATGAGGTCGCAGTATTGATGGTTAACGAAAATTCTGGCCCCCGTGATATTATTTTACATTCACGTGACAACACTCTCCATAGGGTATCAGAACTTCATCGTTCATATGATCCCTTGCAGTACCCTCTTATATTTTTGAATGGTGAGGACGGTTATTGTATTAATATACCGCAAACTTGTCCAAACAGTGGGGCGCCTATTCCACAAAAAAAATTTCCTGTATGCAATTTTACGCATATAGAATTATGGTAAGGGAAGATAGCTTTAATGCGATTCATAGGTATGGATATCTCTTCAACCAATACTGTGTGGCCATGGCTGCTAAAATGATTACGGAAAGGCTGAATTTTATACGAGGACATCAAAAGACGTTACGTGCAGAAAATTATATACACCTAAGAGATGCGGTTAACGAAGATTGCAACCCCGAAAATATTGGCCAGTTGGTAATTTTGCCTTCTTCGTTTACTGGCTCACCTCGATATTTGCATGAACGGACACAAGATGCACTTTTATATGTCCGTCATTATGGTAGACCTGACTTATTTGTAACTTTTACATGTAATCCAGAATGGAGTGATATCAAAAACGAATTGTTTCCAAATCAACGACCATGTGAGCGTCATGACATTGTTTCAAGAATATTCCATATCAAACTACATCAACTCATGAGTATAATTACGAAAAAAGAAATTTTTGGGAAAGTTAGGTGCCATATGTTTACAGTTGAATGGCAAAAACGGGGTTTGCCTCACGCGCATATTTTAATTTGGCTAGCAGACAAAGTTCTACCCGATGAAATGGATCGGATTATATCAGCGGAAATTCCAAATAAAGAAGTAGATCCTTTGCTGTATGATATTGTTACTAAAAATATGATCCACGGTCCATGTGGGTCTAATAACCCATCAGCACCCTGCATGTCGAATGGACGATGCTCAAAAAGATACCCGCGCGAGTTTCTGCAGCATACTCAGACCGGAGAAGATGGATATCCAAAATATAGGCGAAAGTCTCCAGCGGATGGCGGACATACCCATTTACTTGCCTCTGGGTACAAAGTCGAAAATCGATGGATTGTTCCATATTGCCCCGTTCTTTCCAGGTGTTTCTCCGCCCACATCAATGTAGAGTACTGCCATTCTGTGCAAGCAATTAAATACATTTGTAAATATGTCAACAAAGGCAGCGACGCAGCGACCTTTTCTGTTCAGAACAATAAAGACGAGGTGCAAAATTTTTTGAATGGACGATATCTAAGTACATCGGAGGGTATTTGGAGGTTATTGGGATTTTCGGTTCATGAGCGTTTCCCAACAGTTGTACATTTATCTATTCACTTAGAAAATGGACAAAGAGTGTACTTCACACCGAATAATGTTGAACACGTGCTACAGCAACCACCACAAACAACTTTGACATCATTTTTTTCCCTTTGTTCCGTTGATAATTTTGCAAAAACTTTGTTGTATTCTGAAGTACCCACATTCTACACCTGGACTAATAAAAAATGGCAACGTAGAAAACGTGGACAGAATGTCCCTAATCATCCCGGTATTAAGCGAGATACTGCGTTAGGAAGGGTATACACAATACATCCCAATTACTCAGAATGCTTCTACCTTAGACTATTGCTGCATCATGTTCGAGGACCGACATCTTTCACTGATTTACGGCGAGTAGATGGTCAACTATATTCAACATATCAGGCGGCTTGCCGAGCACGACAATTGCTACAGGACGATAGCCACTGGAAGAATACATTGTTTGATGCCACCATTTCTGATAGCGCATGCAAAATGCGAGAGCTTTTTGTGATAATGCTTATTTATTGTGAAATTTCTGATCCGGAAGGATTATGGAATTTATTCCGCAAAGATTTATGTGCAGATATTTTACATAATATGCGCGAGAGTAGTAATGATCCTGAGATGGAGTTTACTGGTGACATTTTTAATACAGGACTAATTTTACTTGAGAATTTAGTTTTCTCTTACGGAGAAAAACACCTAAAGGATTTCGGTTTGCCTGAACCAAATCGAAGTAACTCAAACTTAGACCCCATTTGTTACACGCGGGAAACAACGTATAATACCCATGAGCTACAGCAATTTTTACTAGCAAATGAACCAAAGCTAACGTCAGAGCAACGAATAATATACGATAAGATCATTTCAAGTGTGGATAATAATATGGGAAATGTTTTTTTATAGACGCGCCAGGAGGGACAGGCAAAACCTTCGTAACTTCACTAATTTTAGCTAAAGTTCGTGGTGAAGGCAAAATTGCTGTTGCAGTTGCTTCTTCAGGTATTGCTGCTACTCTTCTGTGTGGAGGAAGAACTGCTCATTCTACGTTTAAGCTACCACTTAGTTTTTTACCGGAACAAAGGTGTACTTGTTCGATCAAGAAAAATAGCCCTATTGCCGAAATACTTCAGAAAGCATCGCTAATAATATGGGACGAGTGCACAATGTCTCATAAGTGTCATATCGATGCGGTCGATATAACTCTTAAAGATTTAAGATCTTCGCATGTGGCAATGGGTGGAGTTACATTCGTATTCACAGGAGACTTTAGACAAACTCTACCGGTGGTTCCTAAGGGTACAAGAGCAGATATTGTTAACGCGTGCATAAAGAAATCGGAATTGTGGTCTCATGTACAAAAATTAAAATTGACTGCCAATATGCGAATAAAGCTTTGTGGAGCTGGACCATCCAATCGGTTTGCAAAGTTCCTACTTAAAATAGGTAAAGGTTGCAAATCTGTCACCAAAGATGGTTATGTAATAATGCCAGATATTGCAGGAACCTGTGTTAGAACAGTTGACCAACTTATTGATAACGTGTATCCAGATATTATTAATTTGCACCACAAGGACTCTAAGTGGTTATATGAGCGAGCTATAATTACTTCGACGAATTCCGCTGCAGACGAAATTAACAAAGCCGTTTGTCAAAGAATATTATCGGAATATAAAATTTACAATTCTTTTGACACAGTGACAGATGAAGGAGACGTTGTTCACTATCCAACGGAGTTTCTTAACTCTCTTAATCCTCGGGACTACCTCCATTTCAACTAGAACTTAAAATTGGTACGCCAATAATCCTTCTACGAAATCTTAAGCCTCCCAATTTATGTAATGGCACTCGACTGAAGATAACGCAATTGATGGCTAATATCATTCAAGCAAACATTTTAACCGGACCTGCAGCAGGCGAAAGCACAATGATCCCTCGGATACCAATGATACCTACAGATCTTCCATTTAGTTTCAAAAGAGTACAGTTCCCCGTTAAGACGTGTTTTGCGATTACCATTAATAAGTCCCAAGGGCAAACATTTAATACTGTTGGCATAGATCTTCGAAACGAAGTATTTTCTCACGGTCAATTATATGTGGCTCTGTCACGAATTGGTTCCCCGCAAAACCAAACTGTTCTCATTTCTGGCAATGGAAATAAAACAAAAAATGTTGTATTCACTGAAGTTTTTAATAATTAAAATATATCCTTTTTGGTTATTGTTCCAAAATACATCAATTATAGTATACCTTATTTCATATCTTGAATTAATATTTACTCTATACAATCCTATTTATTTTATGTAAGAGTTTTGAATTGTTACCTTTTTGTTATCTATTTTTAATTTTTCTGTAAAAAAGAATTTAATAAACAAATTATTTATAACGTTAATGAATTTAAAAGTGTTTGCAATTAATTCAAATATGGGTAGTAAATATTTGTAAGTCTAACATAAGTTACACATTATACTCATGTATGTGTGTTTGCATGTACGAATAAAGGTATTCTTTCATTTGCATTTTAAACTACATTAAATTCTTTCCAATACCCTCATCGTTTTAGTTTTTGCGGCGTAACAAAGTACGCCGGGTATTTGCTAGTATATTAATAAGTGATAAAATCATGATTTGAATTTCTGAACGCGCACATGCGTATACATGCAATTATATGAGCAGATAATAAGATTATGATATGAGCATGTGCAGAGACATGTGACGATTGTTGTTTTTGTACATTTGTAGTATTTGTAGTTTTTGTGGGTAATATATTTACATGTGAACACATATAAATATAAATATCATATTCTTACTTATGTTGGTTTGTGTATGCATTATACGGCAATGTCACACACATGCAAATATGTATGTTCATATACATTAAAGCGCGCTGATGATAGTGTATTGATAAATGATAAAATTTCTGAATGCATATATACATATGTACATTCATAACTGCACGTGCAAATATAAAAGCATACATATGTACATATGTTGTAATAAACTTAATAATTAAAACATTAATTAAAATATTTCTTCCAAGAGTATGTATGTAGCTCTTGCTTTATTGAATCAAAGAATATGACTGAGTTAGTTTACAAAAATTCTTAATCTTAAATACAAAATCAATAGTAAAGACAAAAAGCAAAATACAATTAAAATTCCAAAGAATTCTTATCAGCAAAATCAATAAGTGCAACGCCTCTTAAGAATGTCGATCGTAAAACATACTTGAAGCAAAGCGGAAATGCACTTAAAATTCTTTAGAATTTTGGTTACAAATATTGTCAATGCAATTTTGACTATTTTATAAACAAATGAAATTCGATATAATTCTTAATATTAAAATTAAAGAGTTCGATGCCTCTTATGAAAAATACGTTGCCCACAATTAAGAGGAAAACAATAAAAGAACTTAGTTTATTTTAATTTATGTATTAATGACGTAAGTATGTTTAAGTGTACATGTATGTATGTATGTAAACAGACATACATGTATGTTTATATTAATATTTTGTGTGATGGTGAAGTGGATATCATAACTCCCCCACCGTTAGCCTGGGGCTCCGACGAAGAGATTACATAAGTTCTGTTATTGTTTTTTATACAGATTATAATGATAGTACAGATAAAAATAATTAGAATTCCTATATTACTTCCGTTGTTAATTATAGCATTTCTAGAAAGATTATGTTTTACAGCTTTTATTGCTTTGTTAAAATGTATTTCGTTAAGATTTAAATTCGGGAGCGATATATTATTTTCTTTAACTCTTAATGCTAGTTTGTTTAGGATAAACATTTCTTTTACATTTATTTTATAGTTTTCATAGATTTTTAAATTAGTTTCTACAAAGCAATTTTCATATTTTATCAAAAATGTTTTTAAATTTTCAAATATTCGTGGTTTTTCACAATTGGTAATAATTTTATCATGGTAATTCTTAAATATAAGTAAGCCTGGATAAATTTCTTTTTCTTCTTGGTTTTTCATTGTAGTGATATTACAATTAGGTTCTAAATTTTTTACAATGTTTGTTAAGCAGTTATCATTTATCTTTGTTAATTTCTTATATTCTAAAGTGTTCGGTTCATATATTTCATTTTTATATATTAAGACAGTATTTTCGTTTAAAACTACAGTTTTATTTTGGATGTTTGGTAGTGGTTCAAATACAACTTCAGCGAATGTTTCATTTAAAAATTTTGGGATGCTCAATGTCAAAACTACTAACTTTTCTTTATATGTAACGGATACTTTTGTGTGTAGGTAAGATTCTGTTTGGTTAATAAAATTGAATTCTTCAGTTGTCAATATGTCTGATGGAATTATTCCTAGTTTTGAGTTAAAAGTCCTATTTCATTTACGTGGTCTATTAACAAATTGATATCGTTATTAATCTGAAAAATATTTTCGAGAAAATTTGTTTCGTCTTCTAAATTGAGAATTTTGTTGTGGATTTCGGTTTTAAACTTATTTATATATTTTTGAATAGTTTTCTATTGTTTGTTAATATGGTTTGTGATATTTAATATTTTGTTCTCTATGGAACTCCCCAGATAATTCATTTCATTTAGGGCGGTCAGTGTTTCAGTCTTACTTTTTTCTAGAGTTTGAATTTTGTCCATAATTTCTTTTTCGTCATCACTATCCATTGTCCCTACTACAAAATTAAGTCCTTTCCCTATTGCGTTTATTAGTCCTCGTTTCTGTCCAATATTAGGAATTAAGTTTTTAATTTTTGTCTTACATATGTCCATGCTTTTGTTAACGCTTCCTAATAGAGGAGTAACATTTGTATATGTGTCCGAAAGTCTATGTATATTATCTTGTAAAATATTTACTGTTTCAAAGTATTGAGTAGTGTTAATAATATGTATTACTCTTAAGTAGTTTTCAATAATTTCCGTGTCCTTCAGTTTAATTGGGTGCCTGTCGCATTTTTCCTTGTTACAAATATCGCAGTTATTTATATATTGGGTTATTCGTATTCTTAGTTGGGGGTGATAGATTATTGTTTTCAATTCAGCAGAGTTTTCATTTATTCCTCTGTGATTATTTCGTTTGTGTTCTTTTTCAGTTTTTTCTGTTAACTGATTTTCATCTGTGATATCTTCTAGTAGCTTTTTACATCTAATGATTTTGAATTGCCTATTTTCGTTAAAATATTTCTTGACTGTTTCTTTGAAAATATTAAATAAAGATTCCCCTGTAATTAATATGGCATTAGTCTTATTAGGATTAAAATGTTTTTTTATTATGGTTGTTTAGGCCAGCGCCTAATTTCTTTTTACCACCCCTAGTGAGTGTATAACAAACCATTGCCAGTTAGCTGTTAATAGTTTTCACTCAACGGTTAACAGCTTTCACTCAACTGGCAATGGTTTCGTTGAAATTCCCGGTTAGCAAGCGATTCTGCTTATCAGCTTGGCGCACTTTTCATACGAGAGACCACGAGACAAGACGTCGTCCACCGGCCACCACACCCAGCATCACCACACGAACAAACCACATGTAAGTAATTTTTTGTAACCAATTTAATAAAGAAAGTTTAATTTGCTATTAAACACAAACGTGTGGTTTTATTCACTTAAACACTTCCTTTTCCATATTTTCATATTCTCAACGATCGACGCATCGTCCGCGAGTGACTCGTCGAGCGTTCGAGGAGTATTCAATGGTGATAAGTGTTTGTTCGTCGAATATTTTTGCAGTTATTGTTTTTCTTTTATTTTTAAAAATATTTTCGTTTTTTATTTTTAGTGATCCCGATACAGTTTTATTAAAAATTATTTGCCGTCGATAGAAATTTATTGGGAAATTAGTTTCTAAAATTATATTTTCATTCTGAGTCATCTCGGCAGTTTCATCCATTTCAGTATTTTGGGTTTCTTCATTAATATTTATTTCAGCTCTTGATGAGGCATCTGCATTACCATTTAAAACTCCTTTTTTATATTGTATTTCATAGTCATATTCTTGTAAACGAAGTCTCCATCGGACCAGTTTAGAATTCGGCTCTTTAATAGAAAATAGCCACGTTAAGGGTCTATGATCCGTTTCTATCAGAAATCGCCTGCCGAACAAATATGGTCTCAATTGTTGAGTAGCCCATACAATTGCTAGTAATTCTTTTTCTATAGTACTATAGTTTTGCTCATGATCATTAAGTGTTCTACTAGCAAAACAAATAGGATGTTCATCTTGGGACAGCACTGCTCCCACTGCAAAGTTGCTTGCATCCGTTTGCAAAACAAATTTTTTATTGAAGTCTGGATATGCCAAGACAGGGGAATTAGTTAATAATTTTTTTAGAGTATCAAAACTTTCTTTATAATCGGGATCCTTAACATCGATTTTAGCGTCTTTCTTTAAATACTTTGTGATTGGTCGTGCGATTTTCGAATAGTCTTTAATAAATTTGCGGTAATATCCTGCGAGACCTAAGAATTGCTTAATTTGTTTTTGGGTTGTTGGTAATGGAAATTTTTGTACGCATAAAATTTTATTTGGGTTTGGTTTTATTCCTGATTCAGTTACTATATGCCCTAAAAAACTAGTTTCTCTTTTCATAAATTCGCTTTTATCTAACTGGATCTTTAAATTTACTTCTTTCAAACGATTAAATACTTTTGTTATAGATTCCAAATGTTCCTGAAGTGAGGTTGAGAATATTATTATGTCATCGAGGTATACGAGACAAATTTTATTGATAAAATCACCTAGGACATTATTATTTATCATCAATGGTGACTTCGTTAAGCTTACGATAGTCAACCACCAATCTCCATTTTTTCTTTCCACTTGCATCCAGTTTTTTCGATACAATCCATACTGGAGCTGAATATGGTGAATGGCTGGGTCTGATTATCCCGGCATTCAACATTTCTTTAATTTGTCTACCCACTTCTTCCTTATGAATGTATGGGTATCGATAAGTTTTTGTATTAATTGGAATGTTATTCACAGTCCTTATTTCATGCTTTATTGCATTGGTAAAAGTTAAATCACTATTTTCTGAATAAAATATTTTTTTAAATTTGTTTATTAATTGTAATATTTTTTCTTTTTCTCCGCTATTGAGGTGTTCAACTCTTATTTGTTCCGAAATTGGAAGTTGTTGGGTTTCTTCTCCTACATTATATATGCAAAAATTTTTTGTATTAGCGTTTTCAATTTTAAGAGGTGAAAATTTTATTATTTTTGGGGTGTCTCCACTAAAATTTATTGTAGCGTTAATTTTAAAGTTATCTGCTTCATATATGCCTTCTAATATCTCTACACTTTTATCGTTTGAAAATTCTTGGTTTTTGTACACTAATCCTTCTTTGTACTCTACTGGTAATTCAACTTGATATATTCCTGGTTTTCCAAAATGATGTACCATTTGTTGATCTCCATATATTAAAGGTATTTTATTTTCACCTATAATGATTACGTCGTCGTTTATATTTATTATTGCTCCTAATGGCTTTAAAATATTATTTCCTATCAATCCATCGTAAAAATCATGGAAGTTACAAATAAAAAATTCAATTGATACGTCCTTACTACCTAGTTCTTCAAAAAGAAGGATACGAACCTTTTTATTTATTTTAATTATATGTTGTAGAGTTTTAACAGTTATTTCATTCGTTGGTATATTCCATTTTGGGTGGCATATGTCTGGACTAATAATTGAATGTGAAGCTCCTGTATCAATTAAAAATTTTAAGTAGCCTAATTTAGATTTTATTGTTAAATGTGGTAATTTTCCCGTGAGGCTGGAAATTGAAAATTTTCGTATGTTGGTTGTTTTTGGAAAATATTTACGTCCATAGGTTCTGGTTGATTATTTTGCTGGTGACTTATATTGGGTGTGTTATAAGAACCATAAAGATTTCTTTGTTGGTTTGAGTTATTGTTAGGCCTATATTGAAAATTTTGTCTAGGATAATTTTCTTGCGAATTATAATTAGGTTTATATTGGATATTTTGTCTATTATGATTATTAGAATTAAAATTATGTCTGTATTGAAAATTTGATTTTGGTCTTTGTGAATTAGAATTATTTCTGTTATCCTTTTTATAGTTTTGTTTATTAAAATTTCTATTTCGTGGCTCATCTTCGATTTGTTTGGTCTTGTTTCCATTATATGCATAGCCTACTTGGAAAAGAATTTCCATCGCTTCCTCCAGCGTGTTTGGATTTCTACAAATCAATATAGTCTTCATTGGTTCGGGAATTTTTCCTTTAAAAATGTTAAGCGCTGATTTCATGTTATTTCTGGCTATTTCGGGTGTGCCAGTATTTTCTCCCATTATTAAATTTTTTTTATTATTTAATCTCCGTAGCTTATCCTTTATTTCATTATAGAATTCTGTAGTGTTTGTTCTGAATACTACTGCTCTCATATTATCATAAAGTTCTTCTACGCTCAATTTTTCTCCAAAATTATTTATAAGGACATTCTTAATATCCGCCCACGACTGTAGCTCTATCTTGTAACCTACTTTTTATTATATCGGAGAAGAGAAGTTGGGACGTTTGGTCATATTGCGTTAGTAAAGGGTGTATTCTATCTATAAGAGTAGTAAAGTTGTAAAGGTCATGTCGTGTTCCGTTAAATTCAGGTAATGTTTTGAGGTATTTGATAGGGTCAAGGGTAACAGAAGGTACTTGGGTCATGACTAAAAATATAATGAATTTATATATGTAACGCTTAAAATTTCACTTTGCAATTTCGCTTAATAACCTTACTGGTTCTCTCTTTTTTTTTTTTTGTTTTTCAAAATAATTTTTTTTTTGTAACAATAATTTTGTAAAACTTATATTTATAATCTATGCAAATAACTCACTTTATGCAGGATTTTTCGTAAATGTTGTCTTCTTCTTGTAGGGATTTCGTGCAAATAACTCCAGAATTTTTCGTAAATGTTGTCTTCTTCTTGTACGTAAATGTTGTCTTCTTCTTGTAGGAATTTCGTGCAAATAACTCACTTTATACAGGATTTTTTTGTTAATTGTTGGTTTGTTCACTAAGATTTTTTTTTTTTTTTTTACTACCTTAATTCTTTAAGGATAGGATGCTTTACTGCCTTAATTCTTTAAGGAGTTTTGTTTTTTTTTTATACATTTTTTTTTGTAAAAAAAAAATTTTAATTTTAATTTTAATTTTTTTTTTTTGGTACGCGTTAATTATTGAAATAAAAAAAAGTCTTTGATTCTTCAAAGATACTTTTCCGCGTATCCCATCCTCGTCGCCAATTAGAACATTAATTAAAATATTTCTTCCACGAGTATGTAGCTCTTGCTTTATTGAATCAAAGAATATGACTGAGTTAGTTTACAAAAATTCTTAATCTTAAATACAAAATCAATTGTAAAGACAGAAAGCAAAATACAATTGAAATTCCAAAGAATTCTTTTCAGCAAAATCAATAAGTGCAACGCCTCTTAAGAATGTCGATCGTAAAACATACTTGAAGCAAAGCGGAAATGCACTTAAAATTCTTTAGAATTTATGTTACAAATATTGTCAATGCAATTTTGACTATTTTATAAACAAATGAAATTCGATATAATTCTTAATATTAAAGTTAAAGAGTTCGATGCCTCTTATGAAAAATACCTTGCCCACAATTAAGTGGAAAACAATAAAAGAACTTAGTTTATTTTAATTTATGTATTAATGACGTAAGTATGTATAAGTGTACATGTATGTATGTATGTAAACATATATATATATTAATATTCTGTGTGATGGTGAAGTGGATATCATAACTATTAATCTGCCGCCGGAACAAAGCATCGGCCACATTATTCTCTTTTCCTGGTTTATAATGCTATTTAGCGTTATGCTCGTCAATAAATGCCTTCCAACGTTTGATTTTTGCATTTGGGTTTTTATCTGAAACTGCAAACGTTAGTGGTTGGTGGTCTGTGAAAATGTTTACGTGGCTTACACCATAGAGATAGTTTCTAAGGTTTTTCAATGCTCATACTATGCCAAAAGTTCCCTCTCGTTTGTTGCAAAATTATGTTCATTTCCCTTCAAATCGGGGTGAGCGAGCATTACATCTTCAGATATCAAGATACGTTTCAAAGTATCAAAAGCTTGGTACTGTATTGAATCTAGTGTGACATTTACTTTCTTTGATTGATAAGCACTGACTCTTCCATTTTCACCTTTTAGAATGTCTGTTAAAGGTGTGGCTATGCTAGCAAAGTCTTTAATGAAGCACCTATAATAGCTTGCCGGTCCTAAGAATGACCTTAGACTGAATAAATTTTTTTGGGCTTGGAAGTTTAACATCGTATGGACTTCATCCGGACATGTTTCAATGCCTCCTCTTGATACAATAAACCCAAGGTATTCGATATCGTTTTTTAAAAAAATGTAACTTTTAACAATGTCTGGTACTTTATCTAACACCCCTATTCTGTGCACTTGACAAATTCAACATATTTATAATTTGTCAAAATTTGAAATTTATCAAGCATTTCGTATTCTGTGTCTGAAATAAAAAGCTCTTTTCTTTATAAGTTGTTAAGATGTCAAATGCTCTTGACAGTGCTCGTTATGAATTAAATATCTGATTGTGCATCTTGTTGTGAAAAAGGAAGATATTTTACTTTTGTTATTGTTAAACGAAGATGAAAATTGTGAGAATACGAATCGGGCGTGGCATTTAAAATCCATTTTCTGTGAGCGAGAATACCTTTGGGCAAAAAATTAAAAAAAAATTAATGAACTAGCCTCACACGATGATCAGAAAATGTCACTACCTTTAACTGTAATGGTTCCAGCAGCTTTGAACTCCTTTGGACACGGTTCATATCAGGAAATGTGTAGATAACAACGTCAACTTGACCATGAGTCAGTCGTTCCTTTCGGGAAGTGTACGGGCTGTGGCAAAACTTATTGTGAAGGTGAAGGGAGGAGAAATAAAGTTTCCCAGTTCAAAAGAGAAAGAAATTTTTATAAAACCGGGGCAAGTATTATTGTAATACAAATAATAATATACTAATTTAAGTTAATTTATTTGACATATATTCCAGATTTTTTAGAAAACTTGGAATAAAAAGCACCATAGGAGCAATTGACTGCACGCAAATTGCTATCAATATAATTTTAATAGAAATCAGCTGTTTCTATTTACATTATTTTGTTCACCACACGTGTGGGGAAAAGCTTTGCGAATTGAAGCTTTTACTTTTATCAAGATTGACACAGAATACCAAAATATTTCAAGCTTGATAAATATTTGAGTTAATTTTCAATATTTTACTAATTTGTCAAGTGCACAGAATAGGGGTGTAAGTCATCTAATCTTTTAACAATGTCTGGTACTTTATCTAAGTCATCTAAATTTCTTAAATGTTCAACATTAATTCCCTGACTCTCTGTATTAGTAAAATCGAAAGTGATGGTTTGAGTCTGACGTAACAAATTTGGCAGCTGTTCGGCCAAAATTTGTCTAACAGTTTCTTGAATTTTGTTGTTGAGCTTCTTGTGGGTTTAAAAAAGGCGGTCTTATTGAGTTAACTGTGTTAGGCATTTATTTAAAAAATTTTGAAGGTCGAAATTTTAATTTTAGTCCGCGCACTAAAAGGTTTATATCGTAATTCTCCAGATTACACTTAGTAATTGAGAATATTATAATTTATTTGTAATGCAAAAAAAATTATGTAATTTGTAATGTAAAAATTTAATTGTTAATTTTTTCTGTTTTCTTTTAAATTTTAAAATTATTAATGTTAAGAGAGATCATTACAAGAATTTATTTATTACTTAGGTTTTTCAAATTTTCTCAGTGTATTTTATTTAAAAGTATTTTATTTATTTATTTATTATTTATTCTTTTGGTCACTTCACTACCAAATTTCTTTCTATTAATTTTGTTCACTTTGGATTCTTATTCACTAACTTACATTAACTTATTGATGTGGCTGCTCCTCCTGGTGGATGTCTGTAACACATACTTCAGTTGGGGATGTTCTGCGGGCTGGCCTGAAAAAACGTGCAGTGCACCGATGGGTCAGTAGTTATTGGTTACCGACCTTTAAGATATCTCCGTTCCAATAATTATAACATTCCTAATAATTCATTTGGTTGGCCAACAGTATTGTTTTACACTCTGTTTTTTAAATTAAAATCAAACTTTTAGATTAAAGATGTTTCTTTATTGAATGTTCTGTCAGAACTGATCTTTCTTTTCTTAACAATACCCTGATCGACCTGTGGATTTTCGGCAGCGACGTTGGTTTTGCTGGCGAAGGCGGCAGAGCCGGCGGCAAAACTGTGGACATTCCTGGAATATTCTTAGGAATTCCTTGAGGTTACAAAGGCAGCAGTTCTTTATAATTTTAGTTCATGTTTTTCAGAATTTTGTTAGGGTTTGTGGTCTTTTACTATTCAAGTGCAACAGCCACTTGGATATTGTGTTCCAGGGCTTCTTTAGTTAGAGTCTACTGGCTTTAGATCTCTTTAGTTGATAAGAGTAGTAATTCTTGTTATTATTTGACATGTACATAGTTTACAACATCAATGAAACAGTTCTCGGAGTTATTTTAAGAGCACAATGTGAAAATTATTTGTGCCTGTTATATTGGTTAATTTTGATAAAAACTCATTTGAGCTACGCTCACCCAAATAAGTTGGAGGAGGTTTGGCATTCACGACTGTCGTTTGCATCAGTCAGCAAATTTGTTGCCTGTCAATAATTTCTGGCTTTTTACCATTTGGCGTGCCTGGTTTAAATTTTTTGGCAGCGATCAATATCAGTCTAAACATATGATTCTTTGTTGCTGGCTACATTCTTACCTTGCATTTTGTTTTCCTTCGGTGTCCGGGCGCTTGGTGGTAACTGCATTATGATTGCTGTCAGCGCATTTGTTGTTGTCCGATTGCTATTTACTGCTGCTTCTGCTGACTGCATCCTTTGCTTAATTTCCATTTCAGCTGATCACTGCGATGACTCATCATCGCCGTTAAATTTTTTATTGCCAGGAGTTGTTCTTGTTGGCTCGACAAAGCTTAAATAGATATTTAAGAAATGCCTACGGTTTTGCTGGTAAGGTTGCGCAGCACTCATTAATGTTTGCTTTTTGTTTTCACTTTTTGTTTCGTGCACTATTTGTTACTATCAATAATTTGTGTGCACTGGTTTTTACTATTAAAATCTTCAATAGATACTAAAATACAAGTTTACTGATTTTATTAACTTTATGCCAACCGTCTCCGTCTAGACATATTAATATTGAAGAATCACACACAAATCACAGCTCAATAGAATTTTTTATATATAGTTTTTCTGTGTTTGTAATATCGATGCTTTTTCTCTTAGACTTTTGTGCTTAACTAAGGCATCATTGCGGTTGTTGGAAAATTTCGTTAGTTTATGTAAGTTAAATTATATTTCTTTATTGGTTATTCAAATAACGTTCAACTTTATTTTTCTTAGCTTTATGTTGACCATTCCGCTTGCAGTCAAGATCTAATCTGACATTATTATTACCGCTTCTCTCTATCCATTGTTGTAGTTCAATCAGTAATTATTATTGACATTCGAATCAAATCAATAACTATTTGTCAACTCTTCATTGTCACGCACAGTGATCACTCTCACAGCAATAAACGCGCTCTGCAAGTGCGGCGATGCTGTTAAGAGTATCATGAGTATACTGAAAAAAAATGCATCAGAGAACAGATCTGTTACGTGGGTGACCATTGCAGCTTAACTCCTCTCCTTCTTAATGAGGGACATCCTCGGTCCTGGATATACTATTAGTTGATCTCCAATGTAATTAAAAGAGTAGCAGCTCAATGTGATTAAAAAAACAGAATGTAGAGCGATAAAATAATGGTGTAATAGTGCAGAATTGTTTGCTTCATGCCGAATGATCTCTTAATGGAATACTTGTTCAAATATTTTGAAATAAGGAATCGTTCTGGAGTAAGCGGTAGATGTTTCACACAATTCATCTTAATTTTTAGATTAAATATTTGTTATTACATTTTTATAATATTTCCTTAAAAATTAGTCATATCATTCAAAAATGTTTAAAAAACTTCATTAGTTTAAGCACAAAATGTTGATAGAATAAGAGGAATTTTGTGAAATGCTCAGTTTACAATCAGTTGTAATTTTTTACGATAAATTTATACTGGTACTTAACAATTATTCAGTTAATGTAGCATATTTTTAATAACCTTTGCGTTATATATTTACATGAAAAATTATTTTGTGTTCTTAATTCAAGCAAAAAATGCGACCTATTTCAAAGTGTTTTTCCTAAATCTTTATCTATTATCTGTTCTTCGTAAAGAGGGGTTAATTTATTACCAAGTCTGGTGTTTCTCTTTTCCAGGATTTTTTCACCAGCCTTAAATATGCGTTCTATTCTGTCCCTATTGTGGGTATTTAATTCTAATTGCATTGCATGTTTCAAGCGTGATGATATTTCGTTACTTACATTGGAATTGTCGGTTCTGGGTTGAAATATGTTTACTGGTCTTTTGTTAGTTACTGAGTGAATCGTTTTATTGTATTCTATTGTTGACAATAAAATTAAATCCCGTGTGTCATCAATACCCCTTTCTAACTTCATGCATATTGCAATCTCCACCAATGTGCTGTGAAATCGCTCTACTTGTCCGTTAGATATGCTGTGGAGTGGAGGAGCATTAACAATTTCAACACCGAAACTGTTGCCAAGAAGATATCGGACGGTATGGGAATTTAGTGATTTCTCATTATCGCAATAAATTACTTTAGCATAAGGAAAAATATTCAAAAGTTGTATGAGTTGTGGCTTTATTCTACAATTGTTCTAGATGCTATAGTTTGCACGACTGCAAATATGGAAAACTTGCCTAAACATGTTAAAAAATATTTTGAATCTGTAGAAAATATATCAATATGAAGGATTTCTCCTAAACACGAAGGAATCGGGGTTCCAGCTATCTCATGCCTTGATAATGTCAATTATATTTTGACTTTGCACAGATTTTGCAATTTCTTACTATTTCTTTTGTTTTTTTCCAGCTTGAGAAAAAAATAGTCATTCAAAATTTGTTTTACGTTTTCTTGTGCGGCGCGGTGTGCCTGATTATGTTCTGTAATTATGATTTCAAACTGGTTATTTGAATCGAATATATCAGTCACAAATTTCTTGGCATATTTAAACCTGGTATGAGGAAATAATTTTACTGGATTGTGTTGGATGTTGGCTAGAATATGCAGACTGCAATGGTTTGCATTCACTGCGTTGGTGTTGACAAGGTTTTGAATAATCCCTAAAATAGTGTGTTTGTTACGAAAATTAATATTATGTTTTGTTCTATTCCCAAATATAATAAAAGTTCGTTTAGATGGATTCTCAGCTTCTTCTATAATAATTTGTTTTTTGAAACAATTTATGGGTTTTTCAACCGCCTGTACGAGGTATGATAATTAAGTAATGAGACTGATTCCATAAAAACCGTATATTTGAAAATTATTCTACGACTCTGCCATCCCTTTCAGAGTAGTTCTCTTGGGCAGCTTAACAGCGATTCCAGCGCGTGGCACAGCGCATTGTCGTGATGAAGGATCCAGTTACGAGCGATGTCTGGGCGCACCTTTTGGACTCGTTTTCGCAATCTTTCGAGGACTTGACAATAGTAGACTTGATTCAGAGTTTTCCCCGGTGGATCTTCACGGATTAATGCGCGAATATTCTGCCAATTCGCGTCAGTCCGCACCACAACTGGTCTCCCACTCCGCGACTCGTCTTCCACGCTTTCACGCTCCTCCTTAAACTCTTTGTGCTATCGAAACACCTGGACATGACTAAGAGCACTATCACCATACACTCTTACAATTTTAGCGTACGTTTCCGAAGCTGTTTCGCCCAATCTGGCGCAAAATTTTATCGCGACGCGTTGCAATTGATTTCCTTTTTCCATTTTCGTGACGAGCACTACAAACACACGTCTACTCAACTTGACGCAGAAGGCGAACTAAATAAGCTAGAGCATTGGTACATATATCAAATGAGAGGGGAGGGATGCCGAAAAAATAAAAAGGGAATTTTAAGGTCACAGGTTTACCACAAGCGCGGCAATAAAATCAGTCTCATTACTTAATTGTCAAACCTCGTATGGTATAAGTTAATGACTGTTCACTATGGATCGTTGCACAATCAGAATTGAGGTCTTGTTCCACCATATTAATCTGTCGCCGGGACAAAGCATCGGCCACATTATTCTCTTTTCCTGGTTTATAATGCAATTTAGCGTTATGCTCGTCAATAAATGCCTTCCAACGTTTGATTTTTGCATTTGGGTTTTTATCTGAAACTGCTAACCTTAGTGGTTGGTGGTCTGTGAAAATGTTTACGTGTCTTACACCATAGAGATAGTTTCTAAGGTTTTTTAATGCTCATACTATGCCAAAAATTCCCTCTCGTTTGTTGCAAAATTATGTTCATTTCCCTTCAAATCGGGGTGAGAGAGCATTACATCTTCAGATATCAAGATACGTTTCAAAGTATCAAAAGCTTGGTACTGTATTGAATCTAGTGTGACATTTACTTTCTTTGATTGATAAGCACTAACTCTTCCATTTTCACCTTTTAGAATGTCTGTTAAAGGTTTGGCTATGCTAGCAAAGTCTTTAATGAAGCACCTATAATAGCTTGCCGGTCCTAAGAATGACCTTAGACTGAATAAATTTTTTTGGGCATGGAAGTTTAACATCGTATGGACTTTATCCGGACATGTTTCAATGCCTCCTCTTGATACAATAAACCCAAGGTATTCGATTTCGTTTTTTAAAAAAAATGTAACTTTTCTAATGATACTCTCACATGAGCATCATAAAGGCTTTTTAAAACTCAGTTTACGTCTTCAATATGTTGTTCTTTTCGGTTTGAAAATATTATCACACCATCTACATAGAAATAACAGCTTTTACCTATTTGTTGCCTAAGGACGTCAATAGCCCTCTGGAATATGCTAGGGGCATTTTTTAAGCCAAATGGCAGTCCACAAAACTCATACTTCCCGTTGCTTACAGAAAATGCTGTTTTCTCTCTATCTCGTTCTGCTAGCACAATTTGATGAAAACCTGATTTCAAATCAAGGGTTTTAAAATATTGCGAATGGCCCATATTAGACAATGTCGACACTACATTTGGAATTGGATATTTATCATCAATTGTTCCTTCATTTAGTTTTCGAAAATCTACTACCAAGAATTTCTTCCTGTTACCTAACTCATCGAAACCTTTTTTGTCCACTACCCAAATTGGGTTGTTATAGGAAGATCTAGAGGGCCTAATAATGCCATGACGTAAAAGTTCCTTTATTTCATTAATTTCATTCTCTGCTATGTTGTCTTAAGAAATTGTATCAACATTGTCTTGCGTAATATAATTTATTTGTGAAATTATTTGAATTGGTTTCGTGGCAGAGTCGAGACATTGACGGGTCTACATCCATTGATTCCAATTTCTCATTCCCACCCTCGTGAATAAAAGTATTATTTCTTTGGTTATTGTAATGACTTTGGTAATTCGGGTTTTTATGAGCACAATAATATTTTAATTGATTAGTGTTGTATTCAAGAGACTTTCCTTCGGAAAGTTGACTACTTCTATTGTCGTCAAAATACTTCGAAAAATACGCCGTGAATATATAACGTTCATGATTTGCCTCTAGTTCTTGGGCAAGTGCTAAAGCAGTCGGTAAGTCAGCTGGTCTTGTAGAAAATAAAATAGCGCAAATGGGTTTTCTTAAACCGGAAATAAACACGCGTAACGCATCCGTTCTGTATTTTTCTTTTATTGAATTTGCCAGGTGACCCTCGTAAGTCAAAAAAGTCTTATTAGTAAGCAGTGTAAGTTTCTCTCCACTTCATCGTAAAATTTTACAACCGTCAGACTCCCTTGCCTTAAAGTACTAAGTTCCAGCTCGATCAAATAAACTGGTCGTTTATCCGCATAGGTAAAGTCAAGTCTAGCTATTATGGCTTTGAAATTTAACACGGTGTTAAAAGAAGCTAGAATACTGTATGCAGAACCTCTAATCCTATTTCTAATTATTGCGATCGCTTGGTAGTGTTAAGCACTTCCGTCGTACCTTTCTTATAATCTATAGGCTGTGTGCGTCGCTTGCCACCACGATACGTAATGTTCTTGCTTGCTGTCAAATTCAGGTAAAGATTTTGCAAGATCGAGCGTTTCATCACATTGCACATTCCCTACAATTCTCACTTCCTCAAAGTATTCTACGTTTTCAGTCCATGTATTAGTAAACTGTTTTGTCATTTCATCTAACTTTTTATCAAAATCTTCTTTTTGTACTTTTAATGCAGCTGATATCGCTGCAGTAACAATAGTTGTCAGTTCATTAGTATTCATATTTATTTCGTTTTTATCTTTTAAAACTACATAGGCTGCTATATATGGGCCATTCCATCAATGGGCGACATGGTTTTGTACCCGTGGTTCTCCGATTTTTACCAAACTTTAGAATATCTTAATATAGACCAATGGAAGAATATCTGTTAACTTTTCAGTGGTCAAAGTTGCTCCATTGTTTTTTGGCGCGCACTTCAAATTGAGATCAAACAAAAAAATTACTTTTTCTTTTATTTTTTAACGATCCAAAAAAATCCAAAAAAACATTTTTTTTCCAAAAACCCGGTTTTTTGTGCTTTTGCCCCAACTATTTTTCAAAATTGACTTTTCCATTCGATTCCTCGTTAAATTGTACATAAGAATCAGTGTTCAAAAATATGGGACTCTGATCCCATGAACAGCAAAAAAAAATGCAAAGTTGTCGCTCAAAATCCAAAAAAAAAAACATTATTTTCCCAAAAATCCGGTTTTTTGTGCTTTTCCACCAACTTTTTTTCAAAATTGACTTTTTCATTCGATTCCTCTATAAATTTTACATAAGAATCAGTGTTCAAAAATATGGGACTCTGATCCCATGAACAGCAAAAAAATTCAAAGTTCACACATCGGCTCAAACCAGCGCCTTTTTGACCGGCCAAAACGTCGAATTGATGGGTCATCCGCCGTATAGCCCTGACTTGGCACCCAATGACTTCTTTTTATTCCCACAAATCAAGAAAATAATGCGTGGTCAACGATTTTCGTCGCCAGAAGATGCTGTTGAAGCATTCAAAAACCATGTTTTGGAGGTGTCTCAATCGGAGTGGAAAAAGTGCTTCGAAAATTGGTTTGAGCGCATGCAAAAGTGTATAAATCTTGATGGAGAATATTTTGAAAAACAATAAAACCATTTTCGTTGATAAATATTCCTATTTTCATTATTAGGCCAGAAATATATATAGCAGCCCTCGTAATGTATAAAAAAGTTAGTTAATTGATGGTCGCACATCATCTTGAAGTTAAACACGTTGTTACAAACGAAATAAATTTTTTCATATAAATATTTTAAAGAGAAATTCAAAAATGTTTTCAAATAGATTTTATACGTTATAACTCTAAAAATACTGAGCAGATCACTTATAAATTTTGTTTCCGTATTTTAACTAAATTGTTTTTTAACGCCGTATAAATGCTTCTTAAAAGCCTTTGCTTGGTAATTAAATTTGCCACGTGGTGTTCCTTATTCTCCTTCTTCCAATGTCACCAGCTTATGTTAAAACTTATTAAATCCTTTATCTTCGTAACGAATATAAACCTAAGAATTTATCATAATATTTTTTCTCAGGCCCCACGTTGGGCGCCAGTTAAATTATACCATTTTTTTATTGCTTATTCAAACAAAGTTCAACTTTATTTTTCTTAGCTTTATGTCGACTATTCCGTTTGCAGTCAAGATCTAATCTGGCATTATTATTACCGCTTCTCTCTCTCCATTGTTGTAGTTCAATCAGTATTATTATTGACATTCGAATCAAATCAATAACTATTTGTCAACTCTTCATAGTCACGCACAGTGATCACTCTCACAGCAATCAACGCGCTCTTGCTCTGGAAGTGCGGCGATGCTGTTGTGTTATACTCGTACTCATGATACTAAAAATGCATCAGAGAACAGATCTGTTACGTGGGTGGCCATTGCAGCTCAACTTGTACAAACTTTATTTGAACTTCCATTTTCTTCTCATATGCTTCAGCTTCATCTTCTAAAATGGGGTCGATTACTTCAGCTTTGTCCTGAACTTCAAACGGTTCAACTTGAATTTCAGTTTCCTACATTTTTTTAAAAGCCTGCCGGGGGAAACAAATTCCAAGTTACCAAATCAGTTAATTTTTTCTCAGTTATTGAAGGTTCATGAAAATTTCTAAAAAGCAATTGTATTTAAATATAAATGAATTTATTTAGGATAAAAATTAATGGAAAATGGGTAAAAATTTTTTGAGCTCGTGGAGTAAAATTCCGGAACTGGACGAAACCTATTAGAAGAAAATTAATTTTATGAAGCACTTTGCCCTTCTTAAGTCATTGATGTTTCTCCATAGCACACAGATATGGTGTTCACAATATGTAAATACAGGTTTTACAATAATTACAGATATCGTAAATTTCAGTCCACGCTAAAATTATTTATAATGCATTCTTGATAACTACTGGCAGGATGGAAATAGATAATTTCTAGTAACGTTCCTTCACGTTCCTTTACCTTTAGTAAACAACTAAATCATTGGTTTTTTAAACGGAAATAACTTTTGGATCAAGCTATAATCATTTCTGAAACGTCATTTAATTGTCAATAAAATTTGGTTTACTTGCTGTCAGCAAGTTCGAATGGATTTAACGTAAGTTTTTACGCAGCTTGAGGCATTTCCTACAGTGGCCATATAAAGGATCGCAAATTCGGTTGGTTCGCATCAAATCAAAGTTCTTCAACATATCGCTGATTTGCGCCCACGCCATGTCGGTAAAGTCAGCTACTAGGAAACATCCCCAAATGGTTTGAGTCTGATCGGCTTCACCGGGCCCAAAATATGGTTATCTGTGGTACTAGATTCCAGCATAGAAAAATTCACCAAGGTACCTGGCTGTTTCTGAATCGAAAAGCCAACAACCTGATCGAAAATGTTGTGATAAAAGGAAGACACGTCTCCAGTGTTTTAAACGTGCGTACGATCCGAGGTCCTAACATCGACTCAGACCACTATTTTGTTGCAGCCAAGATACGCACCCATCTCCGTGCAGCAACAACGCAAGGAAAGTTCGACGTCAAGAAGCTGCAATCACAGCAAACAGTCGAACGATTTATCACTCTAATAGCACTTTTGCTCTCTGAGAGCACTCGTCAGAGACTGGGTTTAAGGGAACTGTACCTCGCAACGTTACAATACGATGCCGGGTGGGATAGACACCGAGAGTTGAAGAGGGAAGCGAGACGCATTTGTAAACAAAAAAATAAAAATGCCGAAATGGGTGAATACGAAGATCTTGACAAGCTGGCCGACAAAGGTCATGCTCGAAAATTCTACAAAAAGATGCGGCAACTAATATACTCTTGTAGAACTCGCAGAAGTAATCTAGTGACTGATGCCCAGAGCATACTAAAATTATAGGAGAACACCAATCCAGCCTTCTGAATGGCAGTGAAGGCATAGCACCAGGAGATGGTGAGCCTGATTCTCCAATCGATGACCTTGAACAAGTTCGAATAGTTATTACCGAACGGGCCGCGAGCTTTTTAAACACGGCGGCGAAGATCATGCCCGACGATTGGAATTGAAGTGTGCTCTGCCTAATCCACGAAAAGGGAGACTCCACATTTTGCAAGGAATAGGCCTCCCCAATATCGCATACAAGGTTATATCGAGTGCACTGTGTGAAAGATTAAAGCCCAACGTCTAACTGATTGGTTTTTATCGGTGCGGCATTATGCCTGGAAAATCAACAACTGACCAAATATTCACTACGCGCCAAATTTTGGGAAAGATCCGTAAAAAGAAGATCGACACGCACCACCTCTTCGTAGGTTCAACGAGGTTCAAGACAAGCCAGATTGCTTTCATCGAACTTCTTCAATCTGCTCTAATTCAACAGCTAGCCAACAGTTGCTACTTCGGTGAGTAGGCAGTTGAGAAATAAATTCCTCTCTCGACGAACAAAAACCAATATCTATAAGTCACTCATTATTCCCGTCCTGCTATATGGTGTAGAGACATTGACGACGACAACATGTGATGAGTCGACGTGACGAGATTTCGATAGAAAGGTTCTGCGAAAGATTTATGGCCCTTTGCGCATTGGCCACGGCGAATATCGCATTCGATGGAACGGTGAGTTGTATGAGATATACGGCGACATTGACATAGTTTAGCGAATTAAAAGATAGCGGCTATGCTGGACGAGTGGGCGAAAATACTCCAACGCTGAAAGTGTCCGACGCAGTACCCGCCGGGATCAGCAGAGTAAGAGGAAGACCTCTATTCCGGTGGAAAGTCCAGGTGGAGAAGGACCTTTTTCCGAAAGCGAAAAGGAACGACCGGCGCGCTACTGTAAACTCCGTTGGTGTTGTCTCCGCCAATAGCGAAGAAAAGAAGTGATTTCCAACTTAATTACAATTGTAAATGTTAGGTAGTTGGGTTAAGTAAAAAATTAGTTTAGTAAAATGAAACTACAAAGCACAGTGATGAATGAGTCGACTTATTTTTCGTGTTTGTTTTATTCCAACTGTTGAAATTGAATATTAATTTTCTCCAATGCGCATGTCAAAAAAATTTTGTTTTGCACATGGGTTTTACTTAATATTTTCTGTTCGATTATAAATAATATGTAAAATATATCTGCGGCGAATTAATAAAAATCATATCACACCATATGCTTATATTTTTGTACTTACAATTTTAAATTGACGCCAATACATTTAAATATTTTGTATGTGGGTTAATTATGTGTCTTAAATTTGAGCTTGAGCCAACTTAAGCAGTTATCCCAGAAATACAGAAATATTGTGTCTGTAAATATGTTTCAATGATATGCTTGTTATCTAAGGTTGAAAATATGTATAATAAAACAAATATTGTATATTCATATATGTCAAATAGGAATGCTTTATTTTATAAAAAGAAAATTTTGTTTAATGTTTTCTCAAAAATGTCGTTCTTTATACTGCATTTTGTTAAGCCGCAACGTTGAAAATTGGACGTGTAAAAGATATTTTTGTAGTAGTTTTGTCGGTTTTCTAGTAGCTACCGTGTTATGGTTCCTACTTCTGCTTAATTTTCAGTTTTCTTTAGAAATGAAGATTATGACGTTGGGGATAATCGTTACTTTGGTTGGTAAGGACATTAGCAAAAGCTCAAAAGTTATGGTATCTCTATTCTATATACGACATTATCCTAAGGACAGGAACCGGATTTTTGTTTACATCGAGTTTAAAGTGTATTACCTTTTTAATATTTATGGGAATGGCAGGAAAATCTGGACGGAGTTATTTGCGAGCTTTGAGTTTCGCCTACATAATAACAGGTAAATTGAAATTACGCTTTTTTTGTCACACAAGTCATTTGAGCAAATTCAGGTCCTATTGCAAATTTGGCTGCAAATGGTGGAGAAGTCGTTCGAGTGTTTGCATGTGCCACAACGCTTACATATAATTTGACTAAGACCCGATTAGATATTATGATAAAACCATTCCAAAAACATTAAATTCGATGGAAAATGATTTAATTGATGTAGAAAAGTCATTTGAAAAGATGAGTGAAATCCTTCTACCAATTCGCGTTGAAGTTGATGGAGTCGATTACGATTCATATGATAATTTAACTCTTCGTAAAGCGGAAAATATGGGACACCATGTACAAAAGACATATACAAAAAAATTTGAAACTCGTTGTAAAAGGCAGATAGCGAAAGGGGAAAAACGCTGCCGTGAAGCATTTGCCAAAGCCCATACAGAATGTGAGAGTAAGTTTCCCCGTATAGTTCGAACTTTATTGTGTTGGCCTTTTCAAGTGGATTTTATATGTCACATGAATTTATTGGGAAAACCAGACAATATTTGTAAACCAAATGAAGTGCTGCCTTCCAATTTTGGAGACAATTATGTTCAATTGAACGATGCTCAAAATACACTATATAGAAATACCTCAGAAGTGGAGCTAAGATACAAAGCAAAATCAGTAATTACACATGCTGACATGAGGTATAATTAATATAATTGTTTGATAAAATATAAAACAATTATTTCAAAAATTTAAAACTTCTATTTCTAGGGCACTCGATCACATATCTGATATAGTTGTAGACGAATTTAATGCCAAGAAGAAAATATTTGATGTAATAATGCACATCACAAATATCTTTTTATCACTACTTGTCTTTAAGGTTGCAGTTGGTAAACAAATTTTTACTAAATGTTTATTTTATAATAATAAGTTGAATTATTTCAAGCCGCTGTAGTATATCACAAAAAGTTCTTAAGCAACATTGATTTTGATAATATATATGTAACGGATTACTTTCGCCAAGTTGATGACCGGCGAAAACGAAATAAAAAACCAACAGTATTACCATTAACCAAGGTAAGATTTCTAATACATACATATGGGTATTGCGCAAAAATTACTGATTCTTCGTTCACTTAGTTCGAAAAAAACGATGTGGTGGATTTGGAGCGTACATGCCGCCGAACTGAAAATGAATCGAAGATAATATTTTTTTATTTTCTACAATTCTCATTGGAAATCTTAACGGCATGCTTCTTTTTGATTCTTGACCACGTGATTTATACGTTGCTCAATATAATACGATTCAATTCTTTCATTACATATACGCAAGAAGGAGAGCACATAATAAATTTTCAGGTAAATGACACATAATACTTAATATAAATTATTCCGAATTAAAAAAATTATTCGCAGTCTTCCTGCCTATTTATATTTTATATGCGAGATATAGATAAACATAAATATAAAATAGACATATTCTTGTAAAAACGTCTGCATGTACATTCAAGTAGTTGAGCTTAGTTAGGCAATTTGCATTCTGGCACTTCACGCAAGAATGATAGAATACTAGAATATGACGCGATACAAGAATAGCATTTATTCTATTATTCTCGAATTCACAGATTTAGACGTGATTATTAATATATACGCAATTACATAAGCAATTATGCACATTTCAACTGTTAACTGTTAATACTTATTGCAAGTGTGATTTTTTTCTGATTTTATTATTGCATTGCTTGTCCATATATACAATTTTCATTTCTATCTTAAAGCTTAGTATCCAGCTCTCAAGGAATGTAAAAACTTCATATAAAAAACTCTTAAGAAATTGCCAAAAAATTTTCCTGCGGTAAATTTTCTTTTGCTAGTATGCAGCTCCGAAGAAATGTTCTTCTAATTTGTAAAATATTCTTTCAATGAAATAGGTATTTGGCAATCCTGATTTTGCGAAGAAACAATTCATCAACAATTGTTTCTTAAAGAAAATTCAAATACATACATGCACATTACGCATAAAGTTTATTTCTTTTTGTTTATTCTCTATTGCTCTTCTAATGTGAATCATTCACAATGTGTAACCAGCTGTCAAAATTACTTGAAGAAATAATGTATTTTTGTTTTTGAGCAATTACTAAAGAGCTGAATACCTACCTTAACAAAATAAAATAATGTATATATGAACATATTTGTATGTATATTGCACGCATTTGTATTTTGTGTGATAAGAGTTACATATTCTCTAGTGCTCACACTTAAAATGGCTAAAGGTATTTTTAGAATATATTAGGTTGTCAAAAAAGTCTTGCGGCATTTTTATTGAATTTTCAATTGTTCATAAAATTGGTTACAATAATGCGATTCAAGTCAAATATGCGCCGTTTTGTTCGATGACGCGTACCCAACGATATGCCAACTTCATAATGCCTCTCTCATAGAAGCTCGCTCCCTATAGGCAAAAAACTCGGAGAGCCAATTTTCACAGGACTCTCGTGTGGCCAACTTCAGACTACCAAACGCGTTCGCCATGGACAGAAACAGGTGGTAATCACTTGGTGCGAGATCCGGACTATACGGTGGATGCTAAAGAACCTCCCATCCGAGCTCCCGGAGCTTCTGGCGCGTCACTAAAGATGTGTGTGGCCTGGCGTTGTCCTGATGGAAGGCAATTCGGCCTCTGTTGATCAAAGATGGCCTCTTCTGCATGAGTGCTGCCTTCAAGCGGTCCAGTTGTTGGCTGTACAGGTCCGAATTGAGCGTTTGGCCATAGGGGAGCAGCTCATAGTGGATTGTTCCCTGCCAATCCCACCAAACACACAGAAGAACCTTCCTGGCCGTCAATCCAGGCTTGGCTACCGTCTGGGCCGCTTCACCGCTTTTCGGCCACGACCGTTTGCGTCTTACGTTAGCGGAAGTTGCCCCTTTTTTCAAATGTATATTGTGTAATAAAAATTACAAATTTTCAAATGCACACATTTATAAAGCGGAAAAGTATTTTTAGGAACCTTGTTTTATTAATGCATACATTTATTTATACTCTCAGGATATTTATTAAAACGTTACGTGTAAGTTTCAGATTGATGGGTAATGTTACATTCGCAAGCTCTTACAAAAATCAGAACTCTCAGAATTGTAAGTTTTTTGAAATTTGTGATTTCCTCACAATTCTGTGTTGTCCGAAAGCAAACCTAAAAAGATTGAGTAGATTGTCTCCTTAATCTAGGAGATTTCGAAAGATTTCTCCATATAAAAATGACACTTGTTAAGTTCGTCTCCGAGTAGATTTGAAACTTATCTGCTCGAAATCTCCTGTGCGACTCTGATTTCAAGCCATCTATTTACGTATAAGTAAGGAAATTATTTATGCAAACAAATCTGTATATTAAAAGCAGTGCATCTGAATTTACCTACCTACTATAAGTGGACTGTTTGTTCTTAGATGTATATTTGAATTACATATGTATTTCTCATCTTACCTTATTCAATATATAAAAAAGTCTAAAAATATTTTTGTAGTCCGCCTTTTGGTAGCAACGAACATGTTCAATTTTGAACACCTTCCAATCAAAGTCTTTCGGTTCGCTCACAGTGAGCTTTGAAATCAACGACATGTAAAGCAAAATGTCTCTAAATACTCAGTTGTCCACTATATGGGGATTCAGGCAATACCCAATAATGTTTGCAATGAACTTGCTGCAGCTTTGTTTGTTTCGCTGGGTTTTTCAATAAGAGCGCTAAACAAGTTTTTTTCAAATTTTTAATAAATTTTCCCCTGTATAGGGTTGTGCGCTGGGTTTGGGACCCGCCAAATAAAAAAACACCCCCAATGAAAAATCAACAACAGCCTCTGATGAGGCCCCCCCCTTTGATGACGACCAAGGCAAACGAAAAAAAGGACTACGAATTGAGGGCATGCACCTAGAATGTCCGATCCCTTAATTGGGAAGGTGCCGCTGCTCAGCTGATTGATGCCCTCTTGAAAATAAAGGCTGACATCACCGCCGTTTGAGAAAGGCGATGGACGGGACAAGGACAGATACGAGTAGGTCTTTGGGGCATTTACTACAGTGGCCATATAAAGGAGCGCAAGTTTGGTGTGGGAGAGAGCGCCGCCACGAGGTCAAAATCGTGCTTGGCGACTTTACCGCCCGGGTGGGCAAAGAAGGTATCTTTGGCACTACGGTCGGTAAATTCAGCCTCCACGACGAAACATCTCCAAATGGGTTCAGGCTGATCGACTTCGCTGAAGCCCGAAATATGGTTATCTGTGGTACCAGATTCCAGCACAAGCAAATACACCAAGCTATCTGGCTGTCTCCGGATCGAAAAGCCACCAACCAGATTGATCATGTTGTGATAGACGGAAGACACGTCTCCAGTGTTCTAGACGTGCATACGCTCCCGAGGTCCTAGCATCGACTCGGACCACTATCTTGTTGCAGCTAAGATTCGCACCCGCCTCTACGCAGCAAAAAACGCACGCTAACAAGCACAAGGAAGGTTCGACGTCGAGAAGCTGCAATCACAACAGACAGCCGAATGATTTTATACTCGGCTTGCACTCCTGCTCTCTGAAAGCAGTCGTCAACAACTCGGTATAAGGGAGCAGTGGGACGGCATTTCTAACTCCTTACGTACAGTTGCAACCGAAACTATTGGGTTTCAGAAAGTGCAAAAGAACAGCTGGTACGACGAGGAGTGCCGTGTCGCAGCGGAGAGAAAACAGGCTGCCTAACTCGCATATTTCGATCGACCACAACACGTGCGGGATGGGATAGATACCGAGATTTCAAGAGGTAAGCGAGACAGAAAAAAAAGGACCGAAATGCGTGAGTACGAAGAGCTTGATAAGCTGACCGACAGGAAATGCTCGAAAATTCTACGAAAAAATGCAATGGCTTGCAGAAGGTTTCAAGACCTGAGCATACTCTTGTATAACCTTTAAAGTTGATCTAGTCACCGATGCCCAGAGCATACTTAAATTATGGAGGGAACACTTCTCCAGCCTGCTGAATGGCAGTGAACGCACAACGCTAGCAGAAGGCGAACCCGATTCTCCAATCGACGACGATGGAGCAGACATTCCATTGCCCGACCATGAAGAAGTTCGAATAGCAATTACCCGTCTGAAGAACAACAAATCGGCGGGGGCCGATGGATTGCCGGCCGAGCTATTCAAACACGGCGGCGAAGAACTAATAAGGAGCATACCCAACGATTGGAATTTAAGTGTGCTATGCGCAATCCATAAAAAGGGAGACCTGTGTAAGCTGATGTTAAGCAACACCAAAAGCTCCATAAGAATCGGGAAGGACTTCTCCGAGCCGTTCGATACCAAAGGAGGTTTCAGACTATCGTGCGACTTCTTCAACCTGCTTCTGGAGAAAATAGTTCGAGCTGCAGAATCTAATAGAGAAGGTACCATCTTCTATAAGAGTGTACAGCTGCTGTCGTATGCCGATGATATTGATATCATCGGCCTCAACACCCGCGCCGTTAGTTCTGCTTTCTGCAAACTGGACAAGGAAGCAAAACAAATGGGCAGTGAACGAGGGCAAGACGAAAAATCTCCTGTCATCAAACAACAGTCGTCGCACTCGCGACTTGGCACTCACGTCACTGTTGACAGTCATAACTTTCAAGTTTTAGATAATTTTGTCTATCTTGGAACCAGCGTAAGCACCACCAACAATATCAGCCTAAAAATTCAACGCAGGATAACTCTTGCCAACAGGTGCTGCTTCGGACTGAGAAGGCAATTGAGAAGCAAAGTCCTCTCTCGACAAACAAAAACCAAACTCTATAAGTCGCTCATAATTCCCGTCCTGCTATATGGTGCAGAGGCTTGGACGATGTCAACAACGGATGAGTCGACGTCGTGAGTTTTTGAGAGAAAAGTTCTGTGAAAGGTTTATGGTCCTTTGCGCGTTGGCCGC
Organism: Bactrocera zonata; assembly: GCA_037783105.1. Taxonomy (NCBI): domain Eukaryota; kingdom Metazoa; phylum Arthropoda; class Insecta; order Diptera; family Tephritidae; genus Bactrocera; species Bactrocera zonata. The sequence goes on along the minus strand of JBAWJQ010004058.1, from coordinate 13,830 downwards.
GGCGAATATCGGATTCGATGGAGCGATGAGCTGTACGAGATATACGAGGACATTGACATAGTTCAGCGAATTAAAAGACGGCGGCTACCCTGGCTAGGTCATGTTGTCCGGATGGACGAAAACACTCCAGCTCTGAAAGTATTCGACGCAGTACCCGCCGCGGGAAGCAGAGGAAGTGGAAGACCTCCACTCCGTTGGAAGAACCAAGTGGAGAAGGACCTGGCTTCGCTTGGGATATCCAATTGGCGCCACGTAGCGAAAAGAAGAAACGACTGTCGCGCGGCTGTTAACTCGGCTATAATTGCGTAAGCGGTGTCTACACCAATTGTGAATGCAATGGTTGTTCGTAAAACAGTTGTAGATTTATTTCACACCAGAACCGACCGTTTTGTTTATTTACCGCACCATTCAGATGAAATTGAGCCTCATTGGAGAAGATTATATTGTTCGATTATTTGATTTTGGGGATTGATGATTTAAATTAAAATTTAATAGTTTTTGAATTTTTTCTTGTATATATCTTTCAATGATTAAATTGTAAATTGAAAAAGAAAATACAGATCAAGAGTTTGTATATTTCCAGCTAATTCAACTAGTATTGTGAACACGTATGATGCCGCTAATTTTTTCCCAGGCTTTGGAAGAGGTAACACCGGGATAATCCTCAGTCAGAATAAAAGTGATTTGAAAGAAGTCTTCCGATTCCCAGAAATTTTAGTAAATAATAGTCCTAAATGACTTACATTAACACTATCAGGATTTAAACAAGTTTCGCTATGTTAAAAATGAGTGTTGAATTTTTTTTCAAAAATTAATATCTCCAAAACTCTTAAATTGATTTTAATAGAATTTACAGATAAATACTTAAAATACGTGGTATAATTTTATTTTGAATATTTTTTGTAGTAATATTTAGTTAAATTTATAATCTTTTTATTAAAATAATAATATCTGAATATGTTGAAGTAAAATGAAAATTGGTCAGGTTAAACCATACGAAAAAAGCCATGTTTTTGTGATTTTTTCCTGACGACACAGTTAAAATTTATTTATCCAACCAATAGTACATTGAAGTATGACATTCGGAAAATGTCTTATCAATTTTTTACAAAGAAATAATAAAAAATACGGCAATGGCAGCAATTGTCCGGACGGGTCTCGAAAAAAAGTTGAATTGCGGTGCCCCTCATAACTTCAAAACTACCACAACAATCCTTTCGAAATTTTAAACACTATTTCTGTACATATTTTACGAGGTAACGCTGTAAGGATTTTTTTGAAATTCCAATTTTTGAATTTTTTCGAAGACTTTAAAGTGAAAAACACAATTTTTTGGAAAAAATTGGCTAATTTGTTATTGATAAATCAAAATTATGATTAAAAAAACTCTCCAGCGTTACCTCAGAAATAGTGTTCAAAACTTCAAAAGGATCGGTGCAGTAGTTTTGAAGTTATGAGGGGCACCGACTTTGAAAACGTGAGTTGTGGGAAAAACACGTTTAAAGTTTCACATACGCTCACAATCAAATCGGAGGCCGGAGACTTACAAGTGTATATCTCCGTCAATTTTGCTTTAATTTTCACAGAATAATCTTGAGATATTGTACATTAATATAAAATAAAAAAAAATGCAAAAAAAAAAAAAACAAAAATACCTTACTCCCCCTTAAAGCAGCATAAATCATCTGCACATATGTAAGTGTATTGGGTTGTCGAAAAAGTCTTTTCGTATTTCTAATCAAACTTAAACTTATTTTTTTTATATTTATACTAATAAATAAATAAACAAATATGTATGTCCATTCTGCTCGACCACTATTTGCACTTTGATTTTCACATGGATCTAATACCATGTTCAGACCGACACTTAATCACTCGATTTCGGCTGTTGAGTGGTTTATGCTACTAATCTTATAAATTTATCAAGATTTCGCCATACAAAAATTACAGTTCCGAATCACTTCATTGAAATGATTTGAAACTGATCCACGCAAAATCTCTTTGTGCGACTCTGATTTTGCGCCATTTATTTGTCAGCATTGGAAATCTGTTACATTATCACAGCTGATTTAGACACTACACAGGTAAAAAAACTGTAAACGAACAAATTTTTTTTAAAGCAATGAATCTAATTTCATCTGAAAATCGACTTAACAAATGAAAAAATGTATCCATTATTTCTATTATATGGAAAATAATAAAAAAAAGGCGGTTTTTATTTCAAAATACCATATGACAATCTTTTATTTTGATAAATATTAAGCGATGTGAATTCTTGAATGACAATAACAGCTGTTTTTTGATCTTTCTAACGGCAGTGAAAACACTGTTGGGTTATGAAATGCTTAAATGTAATCTAATTTTTTAAATTTTCGGTCTGAACATGGTATTAATGCTAAACATACTGGCACTACCATATGATCTGTAGAAAATGGGGCCATAGTATCACCGGACCGATGATAAATAGCCACCCCACCTGCTGTCTCTTTTGAAACTTGCTATATAGTTGAAATTTGGAATGTCAATGGTTTCTTCGTTACTCACATGAGTTTCTTATAATATTAACACGCTCATTTTCTCAACAACAATGTCATGTACATGTCGTCGTAAGCTTTGACAATTGAATGAAAAAATAGATAACCCTTTTTTTTTGTAGAAATGAAATCAATAAATGTTTTTGTAACAGTTTGTAGGTTATTGTCATGTAATCGTCTCAGTTCGATGGATACTACACAGTGTGGCCATATAGAAAGGTCATGGTGAAACATAAGTTGTTACGCTATTTGTATTGACCACACTGTTTTCCTTCGCGGCTGTTTGGAATTTATTGGGATATGCATAATTTAATTAAAATATTAGCAATTTACTTTTAGTTAGGGTGGCTTCTTATAGCCAGTTGAAACCGCTCAATCGTAACGGGCCGTCTCGACAGGATAAAATCTATGTCTTACTAACTGTCAAATCTATTGCTATTGCCATTGCCAAATCTGTATGTGGGCATTTGTTATCAAAACATAATCATGTGCGCAAAGGCGCAGGGTAGGTAGGTTCGAGCTGATGCAGCGCATGCTTTGAGCTCTTGAACTGTTTAAATCTTTTATGAGGAAAATAAAAAAAGGATTACGATCCTTTTGTCTACAAATGTATTTCTGGGAAAAATACAATAATAACAAAGCATAAAGATCCTTTTTTACAAATGTATTTCTGGGAAACATAAGATAATAAGAAAAGGATAAAGATCTCTTTTTTACAAATGTATTTCTGGGAAAATAAGAATTCATATTTTTGGACTACTATATAATAATTGTGGCATAAATTTTAAATACCAATTAAAATAATAAATTTAAAATGGGAAATGATATTTTGATTTATGCTTGTATAAGTTTATTAAATTTAAGACTTTGCTCATTCCTAACCCAATTTGCATAATTATTCTGTAAATTAACAATATTAAACTAAATATTAATTTTTTTGAAAAATGTTATTTTGAAAATGTATTTTTTTTTATTTTTATAATATAACACAACACAATCGTCTTTATATTCGCTCTTCTAAATTTCATATTACTGAAATGAAAATGCCGTCGGCATATGTGTAAATGGGATATGTTGCCTCTTCGAAATTTTCATAGAAATGAAAACTGCGCTGTCAAACTGCTGAAGTGACAGCTTATTGCTTACAATATATGGTAAACTAATTAGTTTGCCATATATTGTAAGAAATAAGCAATATGGAGTCTCCACAGGCAATAGGCACGGAAAAACAGTTAGTAAGACATAGATTTTATCCTGTCGAGACGGCCCGTAATGATGCGTTGAGTAGCTACAATTTGACAAACTGAATATTTTAAATTAATATAAATGGGGATAGCATCAAACTCAAACGCGTATACCTTGCAGCGCTCTCGCATGCCTATACACTCTGAGTATACACATAGCTATGTAATCTCGTCTGTCGCGAGAGCACGAACGAATGCCCATGCAAAGAGCGCGTATAGTATACTATACACATATTATAAGAATACACGCGGAGTATATCTGTGTAAAATCTCATCTGTCACGAGAACGGCTGAAAATGCTCACCCACGAAAGTGCCCAACGCGCCATAAGAAGTTTTCACTTCAAAATATATATACTATCTATCTAAGTAAATAAATATAAACAAGAATACATATTAGGGCGGGTCGATTTAAAAATCGCTCATTGCTCTATGAAAATCATATTCTAGGGATCAAAATAAGATACTTTGCCGAAGGAACCATACCTCTGAAACGAATTCTGATGTCCCTCAATTTGGGTCGAACTGTTGGGTAGGGGCAAATTTTGAAAAATCCCACTTTGACCCATTTAGAGTGCTCCAATCGAGTCCAAATGTATGACCGACCCCCACTAACTTTGGACGGCCGATCCACCCATGCCAGTGGCACACCCCCTGGAACTCCCCTGGGGGGTTCCCCATACAATCATTTCAAAAAATCACCATTTTTGGTGATTTACATGAAAAAATCAGCTAAATTGCTATGTCTTTTCTTTATTTTTATTTATTTATTCATAATAATATCTATTTTTTCTCTTAAGAAATTTATTTAGTCAGAACATATGTAAATGAAAAAAATTAATTTAAGTGAGTTATAGAAAAGTAATTAAAAAAAATTATTGTTTGAAGTCTTTTCTACTTTCAAGTCTGGGCAATTTCGCACGGCTCTCTAATGTCGTCGCCATAACAGCCTCTACATTTTCCGGTATAACCCGTTTGGAAACGCTAGCTAGCAATTGAACATGTCGTTCCGTCCTTGTATGTGTGATGGAATTTTTGGATCATTAAACGGTAGATCATCTTGATTTAAATATTCTTTCAATGTATCGTATGGAATGCTTCGCGTGAATGGTGGTTCAGATACGATATTTATATCATTCAAATTGATCATTTCCGTATAACTTGTGCAATTAAAGTTTATATCCTCTAAACCGCAAGATGAAGCAACTACATCAACAACTATCGAAAACCCAATGAGTCATATACCCAAGCATGATGTTACTGTTTTTGGTGTGTCTACTGATTTGACTGATCTTAATTTTCCAACCCATCTGGATATCTTGAGATATTATTTTTACTGAAGCGAACGTACTTAAACAGAACAAAAAAAGTTTTCCCATAAATCATTCACTATTCAAGTACAAGATAAGTTGATTGGAATTTGGGAAAAACTTGGTTTGGAAATAATGCTGAAAAAAGTGTATGTAATAAATTGAATAAATTGCTTGACAAGTCATCAAGAGCAAATCAAGAGAAGAAACAACACCCAACAATTTACAGAGTATGTAAAATCTCTGGAAACAATTTTTTACATTGGAACATGTAAATGCGATTTGAAGGCAGCTCCACCACTTTAATGACCCAAAAATTCCATCACACATACAAGGAACGGAACGACATGTTCAATTGCTAGCTAGCGTTTCCAAACGGGTTATACCGGAAAATGTAGAGGCTGTTATGGCGACGACATTAGAGAGCCGTGCGAAATTGCCCAGACTTGAAAGTAGAAAAGACTTCAAACAATAATTTTTTTTAATTACTTTTCTATAACTCACTTAAATTAATTTTTGTCATTTACATATGTTCTGACTAAATAAATTTCTTAAGAGAAAAAATAGATATTATTATGAATAAATAAATAAAAATAAAGAAAGAACATAGCAATTTAGCTGATTTTTTCATGTAAATCACCAAAAATGGTGATTTTTTGAAATGATTGTATGGGGAACCCCCCAGGGGAGTTCCAGGGGGAGCGCCACTGGCATGGGTGGATCGGCCGTCCAAAGTTAGTAGGGGTCCGTCATACATTTGGACTCGATTGGAGCGCTCTAAATGGGTCAAAGTGGGATTTTTCAAAATTTGCCCCTACCCAAAAGTTCGACCCAAATTGAGGGACATCAGAATTCGTTTCAGAGGTATGGTTCCTTCGGCAAAGTATCTTATTTTGATCCCTAGAATATGATTTTCATAGAGCAATGGGCGATTTTTTTGCCTCCCCACAAATCGACCCGGCCTAATATATATATAATATATGCTCGAACAATTAAATTATATTCAAAGGCCTTGTCGGCATCTGTCCCGCAATACCCCTTGCAGCAGGCAAGCAGGATTGCTTACAAAATATTAAAGCACAAACAATTCATGCATATACTTCCATATATGTAATAGTGCATTAATCTGTTTAACGAGATCTCAACTACACAAGAACATACATACAAGTCCAAGTATTAGGATGTGTCCACGTCAGTGGTGCGCACGCCTCAATTCTACTACATTTTACGTTTGCGCTGCACAAACATTGCTATAGATTTTCGCTGCCATTTACGCTGAACACATTTCTACTGTATTTTTTTTTTTTTATTTACATTCAGGGAAAAAAATTATTGGCAAATTTGGAAAAAATATCAGAAATGTTTATTGAATTCTTTTTGTGTAATACTTGAAAATTTATAAAGTCGTTGACTAAATGGCTCGTTTCGATAATACATCATCAATATTGATTTCCCCTTTATACTCCTTAATGGAAGATCGGTAAGATGTTGGTCAGAAAGCGTGTTTCTTTGCTTATTTTGAATTCGAATTCGATCGATCGAAGTAAACAAATCCAAAAAAAATCTCATTTACGTAAAGAGTTTCGGTCTTAATTTTCATTTACAAATAATCATTATGAACAGTATTCACTGAGAATAATTATTTTGCAAAACTACATATTCTAAATGAACTTAGATTCAAAGGAATCAAAAAAATTTAAAACATTTACAAATACCAAAAATGATTTTAGACGATAAAAGTCTATGTACACCGGCAGAAGCTACACGCTCAAAGCAAGGTGCTACAAAACTAAAGAGGGGTAAAGACGTTTCATATACCAAATTCATTGCTGAGAGTGACAGTTTGATACGATATTGCACTCGATTTTCATCTTCACCGATTCAAGACAATTCTGAACCGGTATTAGAAATCAAAAAAGACAAGTTAGACAATTTTTCAACGCGTCTCTAAGGTACACATGACGCAATCGTAGAATCTGATGACTCAGACCTACTAGAAAATTTAAAAGTTTAAAGTTTCACATACGCACACAATCAAATCGGAGGGCGGAGACTTACAAGTGTATATCTCCGTCAATTTCTCTTTAATTGCTCTCAAATTTTCACAGAATAATTTTAAGATATTGTACATTAATATAAAATAAAAAAAAAAAAAATGCAAAAAAAAAAAATACCTTACTCCCCCCTTAAGGCAGCATAAATCATCTGCACATGTGTAAGTGTATTGGGTTGTCAAAAAAGTCTTTTTTGGTCGACAACTTTTTGCAATTTGAGTGCTTTATGCTACTAATCCTATAAATTTATCATGATTTCGCCATACAAAAATGACAGTTCAAAATCACTTCATCGAAGTGATTTGAAACTGATCGACGCTAGATCTCCCGGTGCGACTCTGATTTTGCGCCAACTACTTGTCACCATTGGAAATCTATTACATTATGTTAGCTGATTTAGACACTACAAATAGAAAAAATGTAAACAATCAAATTTTCTTTAAAGCAATGAATCTAATTTCACCTGAAAATCGACTTCCCAAATGAAAAAATGTGTCCATTATTTCTATTATATGGAAAATATTTAAAAGAAGACAGCTGAATTCATAAAAAACTCAAACATCGTGTTCATTGAAAGAATTCATGGAAACAGTGAATCGTTGCCAGAAGATTGAAATACAGCAATAATAATCCCCCTTTACAAAAAAAAAGGAGATAAATAGAAGACTCATACACATGCAGAAAAATTCGTTGCTGTATACACTCGTAAATAAAAGCCCACTTGTTTTTTATGACATGGACAAAATAGCTACAGATTTCTTCTATCACCTATAGTGATTTGAGGATTTTTGTTTATAACAGCGATATATAAATTATTGTTATATTTTTTATTAACCAAAGAGTACCTTAAAATGCTAGTGTCGATGTTTTTCTCGATATCGCAGCATAATTTATAGTTTTTTTTGTTAGACATACACTGCTTAAGGCTTTCAAATCTTTCTTCGAAAAGCCCAAAACAATACTCTACTCTAATACTATGTTCGGACCGACATTTAAAACATGTTTTCGTGGGAAAAACTGGTTTTCGCATGAAAACTTCCATGTAAAATCTGTCAAACGCAAACACTGAAAACTACTTGAAAACTTACATTCCACTCAATATAATCGGTGCCTGCTCTAGTAGTTTTTGGAAGACATATTTTGCCGGCCCTAAATTGTCACTTGAGATTTGTTTACATTCCATATACCAATACACCTGCTCACTGTTAAAGGGATTCTCTTGTTCTTGCGAAACTCTTGCACGGTGCACCGATTGCAGAATTTTCTTCTTGGGGCAACGGCACAAAAAACACACGCAAAAATTTATTTCCAATGGCTGCAAAATATGTCAGACTGAAACCCATGTTTATTTTTGTGCCGTCATATATCACTAGATTCTGCAATGGGTGTTCTCTTGGCCTTGCATATTTCGGTATAGGATTTTTGCATTTTGTGTCATCTTGCAATAGCAAGAGAATCCCCGTATTGACAGTTGTCAGTGAAAACTCATCGAAAGCACACATTGTCGGTCCGAAAGACTTACATTCCACAACATACAAATGTGTTTCAAAATGTTTTCAATGTCGGTCCGAACATAGTATTATAAGTGACAATTTAGGGCCGGCAAAATATGTCTTCCTATAAAATCGATTAAACTAGAGAAGGCACCGATTATAATGATGTAATGTAAGGTTTCAAGTAGTGCCTTCTCTAGTTGAATCGATTTTATAAGAAGGCATATTTTGCCGGCCCTAAATTGTCACTTGATATTTATATACATTCCATATACAAATACAGCTGTCACTTGAAATTGTCATATTAGGGGTACTCTCTTGCTCTTGCAAAACCCTTGCACGGTGCACGAATTGCAGTATTTTACACACGCAGAAAATTATTTGCAATGGCTGTGAAATATGTGGGGCCAAAACCCATGTTTAATTTCGTGCAATGACACGTAAAAATATAATTGCAACCCTGTTTTACATATGTAGCTGTCATTTTACATAAAGACGTATTCCGTCGTTAAATTGTTAAGGATGGTAAGTTTTAAATAGATTTTATAATTTCTACTTAAATTATATTGTTACAGTTTTTTTTTTTTGTTAAAAATGTATGCGGAAGGTGCGCCAATTCACAATAGTCATTTACAATAAATTGACCGAATCAGCCGTTCATATATCACTAGATTCTGCAATGGGTGCTCTCTTGGCCGTGCATATTTCGGTATAGGATTTTTTCATTTTGGTGTCTTCGTGCAATCTTGCAAGAGCAAGAGAATCGCCCTATTGATATTGAAAAATGAAAAAAGCAGAAATACAAAAAAAAAATTTGTGGAGTGATAGGGGAGAAGCCCTACTCATTGAATTGTGGCAAAACAAAACTAGTGCTCTTCGCGGGCCAATATTAAGGCATCCAAAACTTACCATTGTCGTTGCTCAAAATGTAAACAAAAAAAAATAAATTTGTGAAATGTCAGTGAAAACTCATCGAAAACGCAAATTGTTGGTCCGAACAACTTAGATTCCACAACTCACAAATGTGTTTTCAATGTCGGTCCGAATATAGTATAACCCGGCATTTACTGTGCCGTAAATTAAATGTATTTTAAGCGTTTCTATCCAACTATCTTGCGTTGCTTCTGTAAGGGGTTATTAGCATTCCAGATAAAGAGTATGCCGAGTCCCCAACAATCCATTGCTGTGAAGAAAAATATTGATCATTTTGCTTAAAAAGTGAACTATTTCGTTATATACAGGCATCATTAAAGTTCCCAGTGTGGCCAATCACAAGATGTCGAATTACTCTTTTATAGTCACAAACTATTTGTGCTTTTATTGAATATCTGTGATTTCAAGAGAAGTATGATGTATGGTCTTCAACGGTATCCGATACTATTTTCGATCGGTCAATCTCATAGGACCAATATACATACATATGTATATACTTAGATCAGTGACGCAAGAACACTCTAATGATTCTTTTTGTTATTATCGATTTAGTCTCGCCATCTCCCGCTCCAAAAATTATCTCTATTTTTCTATATGCTGCGCTTTTTCCCGACGAACCCAATCGAAACAGTGTGATTGCTAATCGCAATTCGACAGAAAATTGCTTACATGAGTGCGCTTTTTTGAATTCCTCATCGTTTTTTATTAAAGCAACCAGCATCTTATATTAGTCTCTATCTACTCTTAACATTTGGCGGAATCGGTTTTCGTATAGCATTGTCAAAATATTATTGCGCCAAATGTCTGACTTAGGTATTGTGCTCTAAACTCCTCGTCGACATTCCATAACAACAGATATATTGTCAGCCAATTCATCTAAAACTGTATCCACTGCGTCATCATCACTTTCGATTTCTAGAAAAAAATGTTATTAACTAAAATTCCGCATTCTTACCTTCAATGTCCATAATTTCTTCAGCACCTTCATCAATTAAAGCATCAGTTAATTTTTCTCTAAATATTCTTTCGACATATTTTCCAATTTGTGAGAAAATTTTGTTTACAAATAATGTTTTTCGTTTTTGTTTTTTACGTATCCGATTCAACACCGTTAGTCTACTGATAAATTTTTTAAAATAAAATGTTCGCAAAATGCGCTGTTTACCTCAAGGGGAAGACCCCGATCACGGTGCAATTACGAACTCAAAGAAGACTTGAAGAAGCTTGGGATAGATAATTACAAGGTGCCTTCCAAAGTAAACAGGACTTAAAAAAAAAACAGAACAAATACTTTTTTCGACAAAATCAATTTATTTTATTCAAATAGTTCCTTCTGCTTAAATACAGCTTTTTGCATGGTCCAAAAGCATGTCGAACGAGTGTTTTAGCTCGTTTGACGGTATGGTCGCCAGTATGCGGCTGCAAGCCTTTACGGCTTTAATGGCCTCTATATGTGCATAACGCTTTCCTTTCACGGCCAAATGCATTTTTTCGAAAAGGAAGAAGTCGCACGGTCCCATATCAGGTGAATACGGGGAGTGGTTAATAATAAATGTAAAATGTGATTTTTAGTCAAATAATCACCCTTCGAATGTTAGATTTTGAACAATTTTTGGTCGTTAGTCAATTTGTGCGGAACAAACCGTGCACACGCCTTTCGTAAACCCAAATGTTCGATCAAAATGCGATAAATCGATGTTTTTTAGATGTTAAATTCCATTTCCATGAATTTCAATGATGATTGCGGCTGATTTTTGATGAATTCACGCACAGTTTCGATGGAATTTCCGGTGATCACGGATTTCGATTGGTCCACATGTTGATCGTCATATATGTCCTCACGACCGCTTTGAAAACGTTAAAACCACTCGTGCACTTTGCTACGGGATAGGCAATCATCGCCATAAACTTGTTTCATCAATTGAAACGTTTCGGTAAAAGTTTTACTAACTTTAAAACAAAATTTAATGTTGGCTCTTTGTTCGAAGCTCATTTTCGCACCGATAACATAAACATACTGACACTTGAAACGCAATAACTTCACTTCCAATCAATGAAATGTCATGAAATTCTGATTGGATAATCAATAAAGATAGCAGATTCTAATGCACCAGTCGACATATAGGTGGCCCCACCAGGGGGCGCAAGATTGAAAAAGTCCTGTTTACTTTGGAACGCTCCTTGTATCAAGAAACGGCAAATGACCGTGATGTTTGGAGAGCACATGTGCACCAGGCAAAACCTCACAAAGGGGTGTAGCGCCAAAAGGTGATGATAAAAATACATTTATTTATATATGTAAGTATACTCCATGTGTAAGAAAAGCATGTTCAAAGATATTTAAACAGAGAGCATTTTTAAGACTCGACGAAGGACGTCATTTCTATCATAAAAAGGTTTACCCACTATATTGCGAAGAACTTTATTTAAAAAGACTTAATAATTTAAAATTTTAATCAGTTGAGCTCCCCCATGACCAGATCGGTCAGAGTATTATCCTATATATGAGTAGCTGTTCTTTAAACTGAGGCGGGATCTTGCAAGTACGTCTCTTAACAATTTTAAGTTGTTTCCAGGGGTATTCAATAAAGTATGGACTTTTCAATGCTCCAATTTCCATTCCATTCGGTGATCTACGGTTCTACAGCGGTCGAGTGTGATTGCAGCTTCTTGGATGAGAAAGTATAATTACTACTGCAGTGCAGTCCGCTTAGGGAGTTGTAATTGTGGAGTCATCGTTAACCATTGGGAGATCATCCGTAAAGAGAATGTTGATCACAGGAGCAAGAACGCATCCTTGAGATCTACCAACGCACCTGACGTAGAACGTCAGGTTATGCAAATATGACTTCAACAGCAACTAGGTGTCAGATCTTGTCAAATGCTTGACAGAAATAAAGGAAAACTGCAAAAAAGTATTAACAATTTTCCATGGCATCAGTTATAAAGCATTTACTCTGTGGCATTGCTCAATAACGCCATGAATCTAGCCAAACTGGTGATACGGGATGAGTTGCTTCGTCTCCAGGAGAAAACAAATATTCTTTCAAATATTTTTGAAACAATTACTAGTAGATTTACCGGTCGATATGAATTGACCAAATGCTCAGGATTACCATGCTTAGAAATTCAAGATTGATGAGACAATCTCAGCAGGTAAATATCTTAAGATGTAAAACGTCGACCATATACTCTGTATAACTCATAAACTGACCGACAAAGTAGTAGTATATGGGAGTTGAGGTTTATCTTTTAAATTCTAAAAAAATAATCCCTGGGTTTCATTAAGGTACTTCACATGCAATCATCAATCATTTGGAGCAAAGTCAGCCGGATATTCGAAAATCCAGGCAATAGTTATTTGGGATGTAAGTCACGTTTCCAACAATAGTATCTATTTTAGGCACAAAGATACACTGTTATGAGTGATCTGTAATTTTCATTGAGATAAAGCAAATATTGGCCGATACAGGTGGCATGAAGTCAGTTGGAAGTTCGAAAAACTTTATATTAGGTATATGTATATGTATGTATGTAAATGGTTTATGGAGATCTCCGCTTAATAGGGCGTCCATTTAATAAAGCTTTCACTATATTTTTTATTTATGAAAATTTTTACTATCCTATCTTCTTAGTTGGTTGGAACTCGACACAGTGTGCTAAATTTTACTAAAATCGGTTCAGCAGCTTGGGAGTCCATCGCGGATAAACAACGTGACACGTACTTTTTATATATAAAGATATCCCTATATCTATCTCACTTAGTTTTAGATGATACATACAATCCTTATGTGAACAAAACTATTGTACTCTGTAGCAGGTTGCAAGAGTATAAAAACGCACCACTACATAGCATAGCGGCTGCTGTTTTGAAACGTTTTCAAAATCCTTTTGAGGTTAAATGAAGTGTTACTTATATTAGACTATTATTTTTCATCGTTTCAAAAAAATCGAAAGACCACATTCAAATACCTCTTTTCTGGTGGAGTCTTAGCCTCGAATGACTATACAATACTTTTTTTTTCTTTTTTTTTACTCAATATACTTAGATGTATTTGCTAATTCCGTTGCATGTTCTGTGTTAATTTTTATGTTATTTTAACACACCCCTTTCAGAAATTGAATATCAAGCTTAACTTTTTAACTAAAGCCTCAAGTTTTCACACTGAAATTCATTATTATTGCAAGTTTTATCGTTAGGATCGCAAACATCAAAACAAGTAAAAAAGAGCTAAGTCCGGGTGCAATCGAACATTTTATACT
>JBAWJQ010004057.1:0-54442 GCA_037783105.1 Bactrocera zonata | reverse complement strand
ACGCATCTTGACTTTACTGATAAGAGTTTTTGACTTTTAAACCCATTTTATAATCTCCTCCTGCACTTGCTACCCTTAGTCACTTAGCAAATGCAAAAAATTGCCTGCTCATTTATCTTAATAAATACAAGAGCGCAATCAGGAATTGTCCATTAAAACAACAAAATAGGCACACTTAGAGCTGTCGGCTAACATTTCAAAATATTTATCTGTGCTTTCGCATTCAAGCACTCCAGATTTGCATTTTACTTAACATTTGCATACGCCAAAAAAAAAAAAAAAATTAATAAAAAAAGAACAAAACAAGCGTTTTTATACGCGAAGAGTGGTAAAAAAGCTGACCGGCCACTTCCCAGCTGTCAGCAAGTGTTGAAAAAAGCTATGTGGCCGACGTTAGAGGTCGCCATTAAACCGATTATCCGAGCGTATAATGGTTTCGGTGAGCGGTTGACTGGCAGGTGAAGTGGTTACGCGTGGCTGATGGACGAGAAGAAAGTGTATTAAGTTAGTGGAGAATGGGGCAAAACGGAAATTAAGGATGATGGCAAGTTTAGAGGAGGAGGATGTTTCGAATTTGGATAGATTTTGGTTGCTTGGTTAAAGGCAAGGTTGAAAATATAAGCCTGGAAATGATTATGGGATGAGACAATCCATTTTCTTTTAATAAATATGTTATTTATGCAGTTTAGCTAATTTGAAGTGGCACAAAAATAGACAACGGTTTTATTTTCATTTTAATTGTTCAAAAATTATTTACAAATTCTGAATTTGATATCGGAACTTATTAAATTTTACTGGTATAACACTGGGCATATCAAATTAAACAAAAATCCAAAACCTCAAAATAATAAAAAATCATAAATTACTTATTATTCGCCTAAAAGTATGCAACAAATAGTTTATGTTTGCTTTAGAAATTTTTCCTTTAAAAGTTATGCTTTTGTAATACTTCTCCAGCAAAACTGAAACCGAAATTGTGGAAAAATATTCAAAACATTCTCACAAAAATTATGGGACTTAAAGTATGCTAAAATTTTCCTTTATATCTTTTTTGCTTGGTAGACATATAAAAGTAATGCATGAGCGAAAAAGTAAACGCAAATGTGAAGTATAATATTTTAAAGGCTTTCTAAAAATTTAGCAGCCCCAAGTTATGCTGGGTTTCTCTAAATTTCTTACTTGCAGTTTGGGTAAAAAAATTATATGTTTTTCAGAAGAAGTCTCGAGATAATCGTCAGAAAATTAATTTCTATGTAAAAAAAATATTTTTTTAATCGTTTTTAAAATTTCAGCCAACAAGTATGCTAAATTTTTTGATCACTTTTTCATTTGGCATTTTGATGGAAAAATCACTTGTATTATTATAACACTTACGGAAAAAATAACAACAAATATATTTTAATCTAAAATAATGTGTTGTCAAAGATTTCCAAACAACTTATGAAGCTGCCTAAAAGTATGCTATTTTTTAATTTTTATTGGAATTTGCGAACAAAATAAACGTATTTTCTAAATGCGAATCGAAAATTTTTATTAAAAGTAAATTTAAATTTGAAATATTAAATTTTCAAGTCATTCAAAATAATAATCAGCACAAAAGTATACTAATTTTTTTCAAAAGTTTTTCCTGTAACATTGTTTAAAAACACTAAGTGAAAATTAAAATTTTAAATAATAAATTCCGTACAAAATAATATGTTTCAAAATTGTTTTAAAAAGTTTAGCCTAAAAGTATGCTGATTTTTTTCTAAATATTTTAACTGGTATTTCGGTAAAAAGAACTAAATAATATTTATCCTCCTATTGAAATATTATAAATAAATTATTTAACGTTTCAAAAAATATATTGCGGCTTTAAACAAATTATTCGCCTAAAAGTATGCAGTAATTTTCATGTTACTTCTTCATTTTTACTTTACTCTGCGCTGTAAGTTTGATTGCTTGTGTAAATAAATGAATGAACATTTCAAAATCATCAACCAAAACCTCCACCACAATCTCAGCGAGCGCAGCTGGATAGTGTTTGGGGGCAAACGCTGACAGTAGTAGTGGCTTTTACAAAAAATTAAATCTCGTAAATCCATTTATGCGAATTTTTCAAGCATTAAATTTGTGCTTTCACGTATTCTTAACTTTCAAATACAAAAGCAGCCAGCAACGCGCGCGCATACACTAGCAACAAAAACGCTAAAGAAAACTGCAGACTCATGCTAGCAAGCGTTTAGAGAATATTGCTGTGTGGATATATGTATATGAGCAGGTGGATAAGTGTACGTGCGTGTTGTAGATGTATGTGCTTATGTGCCACCTAAAACACGCAAAGAAAAAAGAAATAAAGCTGCCAGCTAAGTAAAAATTTTCTGCTTACATAGACATTCGCGCAACTGAAGTGCCTCGCTTTTTGGCCAACTCTCTAAACGGAGGGTGGAAGCTGCTAACTCAAGCGCCACCGACTGGGCACAGGTAAGAAAATGAATTTGCATCATTTGTTTTATGGCGTTGCCGCTCCACCAACAACCGCCACCAACGCTATCTCTGCCTAACAACGCCCCGATGCATTGGCGTGGAAATGGGATGCTACCGAGCGCCACTTAAAGCACTCATTGGAACTTATGAAGCATGCATGGTGATTGCTGTAGTATTGGTTGAAGGCATGGTGAGCACAACAACAACAACAACGGAGCAGCCACAACCAGCCACCCATAACACCAAGACAATGGCGGCGTTTGTTTGAAAACCGTTGCTGAAGTAGGCAATTCCAATGCGCTCTTGTACATTTATATATACATATATATGTACATACATATAAATGTGTGTTTTGGTATGTATGTTTTTGCTGTTGTCTCAGTGTAACGGCACCAGCTGCTTTATTGCGGTAGCAAGAAATAAAAGCAATGAAGAAAGTCGTATTCAATTGCTGGCATTTAAGGCAATACGCGTCCATACGCCATTTGTTTATATCACGCAGCGGTGAGCACTACCAGCAACAGCAACAACAGCAACAACTATACGTGCCCTCATCTGCCGCTATCTATCTCTACTTGTTCTTCGGCTGTGGCTCCTTCATCATGCCACACTTGCTGGTTTTCATTTTCAATTTGTTTATATGCGCCATTGTATTCTTCGTTTATTCATTTATTTACTTGTTTAACGGTGTATCTTGCGGTTACCTTGCCTCCGCATTTGTGTGTGTGTATTATGTATATATACATTCATTTGTATGTGTGCGCATTTGTTTAAGTGTGTTAGTGGCTTTTCTTATCTTTCATTTGCATACGCGTATTTCAATACAACGCACTCTCTTATATACACATACACACTCCTACGCATACACTCACACTCTGATGTGGCTTATGTAAAAAAGTATGCGCTGCTCTTTCATTTCTGCTGTGTGTTGTAGTTTTTAAGTTTGCTGTTTTAATTTTATTTATTTCTTTTGTTTTACTTTTGGTTCCAAACTCAACTGGTTGGTTGAGTGGCGTGCTTGTGGTTGGGTTTGGTTGCTGTGGTCCTTAAATTTTACACTCCCCCACTTAAATGAGTAAACAAATTGAATTCATATGCTTATGCAAGCAATAATTAATTATCGGCTTATTTCGATGGTGTATTCAAGCATTTTTATGGCGCTTATATTTTGAGTATTTTGTATATGTGGCAACTTTAAATTTTCTGTAAGTGTATGTGAGTGGAATTGTTTCATTAAATCAAGTATGAGTGCTTTAACATGTAGCTTTTAAATAAGTTTCCTATAGAAAATACTTTTTTCATGAAAAATGTGCTTCATAGATACTTAAAATATGTCTATTTTAAGCTTAAAAGTATTTGTTAACCAGTACGCCAATTTTTTTCGCTCTTGGGATTATTTAAGTAACAGTTTTTTGAGTCATGACTTATGTGATTTATTGTCTTTCTCCACAAATGTCATTTAATACTTTAATATCGGAAACTACATCTTCATTTTTAAATAATTTCTTACATCTAAAATATATTTTCCGAGTAAGAAAAGGGAGTCCAAAATGTGGATTCACTTAATTTAAAAAATCGGAAAATATCCTCTAATGAAGACACATTGTGGAATTTTTAGATTTGCTCGAGTCTGAAGATTCTAAGAGCGGTTAATCGAACAAATAACCAATATAAACAAAGTATACTGGCATAAATCGGTTATATACCAGCTTCATGTGGGCTCGTTATGCGTTGATGGCACTGAAAGAAATACTACTTAACGGTGGAGAATTGACATACACAATCTGTGTTGTGTTAATGGTATCATAGCCATTTCCGTCGACAAGCAGTGACATTATGGAAAGGGCCTTACAAAGGTTACAATAAAAGGCAGCAAACAACGGACTATGAGTTAATTCTAGTAAGACGGCATTGCTTCCATTCACGAATAAAACCAAAATACCTCAATTTCCTTTTTTCTTCCTCGGTGGTATTACAATTCCTCTGTTCTGTAAGGCTAAATATTTAGGGATCAGGAGCGATACCAAACTAAACTTAAAAATGGGTAATGAGAACGAATTAAAAAAGCTTACTATTATATGGCATATTGCATGTTCAAAAGAATATTCAGCAGGAACTGGAGCTTAAAACCGAATATGGTCATGTGGATGCATACGGATATCATTAGATCAATTCTTACATTTGGAGTACTGGTTTAGTGGCCCACAATGAAAAACTATTTAATATCAGAAAATTTGATGGAATACAAACGGCAGCTTGTTACCGCAAGTTATGTTGGACTCATGCGCTTAATATGATCTTACAGCAACTGCACAACACGTTTTCATAAGAAAAGCGTCAACATTATCGCTATGAGCATCAAGGAGGTGCGCAGCTGGAACAGAAATTAGAGCTCCTAGTTAGAGGAATATTTACAACGACGAAAAGGCCCACGAGTTGTTTAAGTCAGGAGCCTCTCTAGACGAATCTAAGGCAGAGTTCAACAGGACCTAAATACGCAATTAGAAAACATAGCTCAGTACATAACAAAATATATGCGAAATGCAAGATACCGAAGCAGATACGGGCAAAATATGGCAAGACAAGAACGAAGTTATTGAATGAAGTTATTGAATAGATTCAGGAAAAGTGGGTATAGTCTTACAGCTACCATAACGGCGCATTGGTCATTTGCCAAATATCCTGTAACAATAGCCGCAGCTGCAAGTTCGAAGGGACAAAAAAACCGGTTCTACACTTCCTCTACGAGTGTCCAGCTCTATCACAATCCTGATGTAGAACTCTTGAAGTCCATCAGGTAGCAAACTGTGAGTATCTGTCTATAAAAAGACTAGTGGAGATAAGTAACGATGAAACGATATTGGCAATATCTAAAAGTCTTATCATAAGTGTATTAGAATGATACACCCAGCTTCGCTGCGTTAGATAATTTTTTGGGTCAAAATCTTAAATTTTGGGGCATCATCAAAGAAAAAAGCTTGGAAAAAACGGACTCCCTACTATCCTCTTAGATATACTACTATATGTCCAAAATTTTCTTGAAAGACACAATTCTAAAAAATACATAATTGTCTGTACTTTTTTACTTTGAACAAGGTATATTAAGTTAGTCACGAAGTATGTAACACTCACAAGACAATGCAAAGAACCTGTCAAATATATGTACATATGTAGGTTACTGCTTAAATTTCGGTTGTATGAAATTCTCATAAGCTTAGCGCAAAGTTTGACATTTTTATGGTACGCTTACTCAAGTACGTTTTGACATACGAGCACTTTTTGTATTGCTTACAGTAACTTAAAATATTCCTCTCTGTTAAAAACTGGAATTAAATCGCGATTATGTTTTACAACTTTTGACGTGGATTAACTCATCAAGAGTGCGTAGATCAACTTCATCAACTTAATTCATTCTCTGATAATGAAGCTCCATCAAGAACCAGTTTTTATCGATGATATGATATGGTGATATGGTGAACTCAATGAAGTTCGTAAATCACTCCAAGACGAATTTCGAAATGATTGGGCAAAATTAGCTGTTGTTCCGCAAAATATTGATGCTCTGTGCATAAAAAAGAATTAGTGAAACTAGCAAACATCCAATATCGCTTGAACATTTGACTGCAAAAAAATTTATTTGGACCCCACATAGTTTGTCAATCGCTCAAGAAAAGGCTCGTGTCGATTGGTCGAGAGAAATGTTAACAAAATACGATAGCAGTGCTTCGAAAACGTCTAAGACATAGCTGTGGGCGATGAATCGTAAATTTAGGCGTATGAGCCCGAAGTTAAACAGCAGTCGATTGTATGGGAGCCAAATTCAACAGAAAATTGTTGCCTGTTTTTGTGGAAATATTGTACATATCGCAACCACGCGACTGAAACAACGCTAATTTTTTTTTGTAAATTTTGAGTGGTATACAATCATTTGTTTCACAGTTGTCTTTCAAGAAATGCGAAAAAGCAACTGCTGAGGACGGATCACTCTTCACCAGGATAATGTGAACCCTTAACATCGAATGAAACAACAGCATTTTTGAGCACTCGAAACATCGATTTGATGAGGTATCCACCGTATACTCGTAGTCCTGACTTGTTATCGCAGCGAATGAGTTGGTTTTGCTCCCGTTTGTAAAAAATAAGCTAAGAGGTCAACATTTTGGGACACCTGAAGAGGCGTTTGGTGCGTACAAAAGTCATGTTTTGGAGATACCTCAATCAAAGTGGCAAAAGTGCTTCAACAATCGGTACAATGGCATGCACAACAGTGCATCGATTTTCAACGAGACCATTTAAAAAAAAAAAATGAAGTGATCTTCGATGATTAAATTTAGTTTTTGTTATCGCGTCCTGAAATATAAAAGGCAATTTAGGTATATTTAAATGATCAGCTTGACAAGCCGAGTCGATTTAGTAATGTATATAGTATATGTGCAGTAGCTCCTCAGTTTTTCAGATATCAAGCCGCAATTTTGCTCACGTCTTTCTTTTCTCAATATTCTGCTCATTTTTCGGAACCGCCGTTTATGGACTGAACTACAGAATACAAGGTCTTGTATATAAACATATTATATTTGACAAGGTATTACGAAATTTGCTATGGATTATTGTCCAAAACAACGGTAAAATCTGCAAAAATATGTTTCAGAGTTTTCAACATTTGACTGGCATTCAAAACTGATTAGAGCCTGAGGAGCAATAGTTTGAAACGAAAGCACTCGTTATACTTCAAAGTCGTTCAGGATCATCACAAAGGACGGGTTTCTGATATCAAACTACTAATTCCACTCTTTTATTATATCGGTTTTACTAGTCACTGTCCGAGAGAGTTGAAAATTCTTTTCTTTCACCAGGACACACTAGACTTCATTGCTTCGTACGCAATAGACGTTTATATTTAAGCAAGCAAATCTGCTTTCATGATGCAAGCTTCAAGATAACTCTTCTACTAACTTCAACAAAGCTTTAGAAAATAATATAGCATGTGCAACGGCGAAATAGATTTGCACAACAGCTTAAGGTGTTTAAATAAATATAAAATAATATCTTAAGACACAGCAAGAAAATCTTAAAAAGCAGCAGTAGTACTGCCACACAAGTATTTGCTGAATTATAAGTATTTATACAACCAAATATGTATATAAGTATATACGATTATATGTGCGCTTGAGTGTGTTGGTGCAGAGTATTGTGTGTGAAAAGCCAACATAGCCAATGGCTTAGCGCAGCTCTAGCAGGATGTGCTTGCAAGGACACAGCGATGGATAAGCCAACTTAATACCAACACACGCATAAGTATGCGGTATATATGTGTATATGGTATACATGTGTGTAGCCATATGCAAACAGCTTGATTTAGCGCCAAGCATTTGCCACGAATGCAATCAGTGCCCGAGCAGGTGACAATGAAATAATAACTTCAGGTGTTTATAACAGCTTTGCAGCCATTTCTCTCACTCGCCCACTCTTCTTCTCCTTTCACTTCTACTGCTACAATTCTAGCATTATTTGGCTTTGACTTTGGTGATAAACCAAGTGGGAGCACTTGCTACAATACTTGAGCGTTTAAGAAAATGGAAATAAAACAGATCGAAAGAAGATAGGAGTAGAAGAAAAATAAGAAAAAATCAGGTGCGCTCATAAATAAACCAAAGCCTCGCACAGAGGTGGAGTGTGTGTGTGCACGAAAGTGGCGCGTAAAGTTTGTTTCCACGAAGAGTAGAACAGTTGACAACTTTAATGCTGACTTAAAAGGCTTGCCAAGCAGACACCAACAAGAGCTATGAAGAAGAATGCTCGCACGAGCATTAGAAGGCGGAACACAACTTATTGAGACAAATGGCGCACAGCGCATAAAAGATGGCTAAGAAGCTGCTTGCTTTCCCCAGAAACTTCCATACACAGAAGGATAAGAGATAAGAAGACGTAGAAGCAGCAGTAAAAGCAACAGCAGCAACCAACTTCAAGTCGCCAAGACACACAGGAAGCGGCACAACAGTCAGCTGTCGCCAGTGCGCACACTTGCCATTGTCACTTTCCGGTGCGGGGTGTGTGGCACATTGCATATGACGGCAGCTAAAGAATTGGTACTAAAATCTACAGAGATTTAGCGAACGAAGAAGCGAATTCCACTGACCCGCACACACACCCCTGCGCCACATCACCTACAACGCGCCGAAACCCTGCAGATTGGATGAAGCAAACTTTTTACTTAGTCCATCAACTTCTTATGAAAATTCAACAACTGCAACAACAACAACAGGCGCAAATCTCAAACTAAGAG
Organism: Bactrocera zonata; assembly: GCA_037783105.1. Classification (NCBI taxonomy): domain Eukaryota; kingdom Metazoa; phylum Arthropoda; class Insecta; order Diptera; family Tephritidae; genus Bactrocera; species Bactrocera zonata. Next base: position 45,693 of record JBAWJQ010004057.1, on the reverse strand, counting down.
AAGAAACCTGTGAAAGTTGGAAAATAATATGAAAGTAATAAACGAAAGGTAAATATTAATGGAGCAAAGGTGAAGCTGCTGGCAAATGCAGCGCACAGGGGCGGCGCGGTTGCAGCAGCTGACACAGGCATTGGCACAGTCAGCGCCACAAGTATGCGGCAAGCAGTTGCACGTCGCGCTGTTTCAAGGTGAAAAGCTTCGGCTGTCGTTTCGATGTCACTTTCATTAAAGCATAAAAAGCCAACAACAAGTTACAACGAAAACATAAAACAAACAAAATAAATAAAATATAAAATATTCGCGCTGCTTAAGCGGGTAAATTGTTGCTGCAGCAACCTGCTTTAATTTCAAACACAGACAAATTTTGTTTACGAAGCGAAGCGCTTAGCCAAAACATATTTTATAAGCGCGCAAAAAGAAAAGCACGAGGCGAGTCACAGCTGAGCGCCAGTGAAATGAAAAATGTTCGCCGAAATCTCATTTAATTTGCGTGCAAATAGCGCCAGCGCAGCGCCGCCTGTGACAACAAAACAAATGCCCAACAACTGTAATAACTAATTCAGGCGCCACACGGCGGTGGAGCAGCACAACAACAACGCGCTTTGTTTGTAGTAGATTAATAAATGCTTTATTTTAAATTTGTCTTCGCATTCGCAGACAAATGCGCAAATAAGCGGTAATGTACATGCCACATTGTGTTGCGCTGTTGTGCGTTGCTTTGCACGACTGTATGTGCATATTAAATGGGGATTTATTTCAGATTTTGCAAGCACAAATATTAGTATTAATTTTCTTTGGTGATTTTTTTTTATAATTTTGCGTTAATTCCATTTGAAATGCTTTTAAGTGATTGGATATAGTTTTTTGAAAAATGAAATTCAGTGAGTGTTACTTCACAGTTATTATTAAATTTAATAAGAATAATGAAAAGCGTTAACTGCGGTTAAAGTACTCTTTACAAATAAAGTGGTTTTCATACAAGCACTTGATTTTGTTCACTTAGTTTATATGGCAGCTATATGATATACTAAACCGATCTTAACAATTTCTTCAAATATTCAAAAACTTCCATAGGCAATAACGCATACTAAATTTGGTAACGATATCTCGTCACGTAAAAATTTTTCCATACAATAACATGATCTTGATAGTTAAGTTTGTATGACAGCTATATGCTATAGTGATCCGATCTCAACAATTTCAAAAGAGATTTCACCACTGTCTGAGAAAATAATCCATGCCAAATTTCTTTAAGATATCTTGACAAATGAAAATGTTTTCCATACAAGCATTTTAATCCGATCGCTCAGTTTGTAGGGCAGCTATATGCTCTAGTGGTCTCAAATCAGCAGGTCCGACAAGTAAGCAACTTCTTGGTGAGAAAAGAACGTATGCAAAATCTCAAAAACAGAGGTAGTTCCCTTGTATACAGACAAACGGAGTTGGCAAAACCAGCTCAGCGCGTCACGTCTCCCATGTTCCTAACATTCCTGCTGGGTGTTACAAATTTTGTGGTAATCTTAATATACGGCGTATCAAAATATTACCTATTTTTGATATATTTATCCACTACCCTATACAAAGGAATACAAAGTTCTCTGATTGTTAATCACTTGAGGGTGGTCAGAAACGATTCTTTTACATACTGATATGGTCCAATCCGTTAGTTGACGGTGGGTCTTAATCTTTCACACAGTACGCTCGATAGAATCTTGTATGAGAAGTTGAGGAGCCTTATGCCACGGTAGATAGCGCAGATTGTGGCGTCTTTCTTTTTGTGGATTTGGCAGAGCACACTTAAACTCCAATCGTCGAGTATGCTTTCGTCCGACCATATTCTACAAGGAAGCTGATGCTGATGCTTGCTCCTTATCAGTTTTACGCCGTTTTTTTGTTCTTCAGACGGGTGATTGCTATTCGACCTTCCATAGTCGAGCAACGGAACGTCCGACCAACGTCGTCGATTGGAGAATGGGGTTAACCATATCATGGTGTTAAGCTTCCACTGCGATTCAGCAGACTGGAGAATTGTTCCCTACATAATTTCAGTATGCTGTGGGTATCAGTCACTAGATCACTTTAAGGTGGGTAAAAAAATATTTTTCTTTTGGTACTCAGAAAACTTAGTCCTTAGACACCTTTACTGCTCTTAATTGTAACGAGCAGACCCTATGATGTACAATTTTCTGTGTTTTTTTTCTTATTATCAGATGGAAAATTTTGTATCTCGCTTCCAACTACTTGAAAAAATATGGTTTCATGGTTTACTTAGACTTAATTATTCACACTTGAAATCCAATTTAAGAAGATTTTCCCGACATTTTTATTTGTTGCTGCCTGCTTTGCGACGGTTTTCTTGCACCATTGGCCTGACATTGTCTGATTCAATTAAACCAAAAGTGCAAATGTACGATTTTAATGACTTTACGGATTCGCCGACATTCTTTCATTGCTGCTTCCTAGTTAGTTTAGCGTCTTCTCTGTCACTTCCTTCTGTTTGCCACGCTGTCGCTTGCAACTTGCTATGCGACATTTTAACGAATTTGCGAAAATTAAATAGAATTTAATTTAAATTGCATTAGACAAGGCGCTGTTGCAGACACAAACATACACAGACACACACATTTACACCATACCAAAACATGTTGCTGTCGCCTATGTTGTAGATGCTATTGTTGTTGCCGCTGCGCTGGCTATTTAGCAACGTCGGCAGCAACAAAAGCGACAGCCCAGTAAATTAAGTTGTCAGCGAATAGCAAGACAATATTGCAAGTGCAGCGCATACAACAATTTCGCTGGCATTTTGGTGTTAAGCTTTGTTGGAATGTCTAAAGCAGCTAAAAAGCAAGGCGAAGGCAAGCGTTTAAACGGAAACACACAATCAAATGGCTACAAAATATATTTGTATATACATATGCTATACACTATGTGGCAATTAACCAACAACAAATAAAACAACAATAACAATACCCTAAGCATAAAGTCGCACGTCATGTGTTGGCGTCAATTTAATTGGTACTCTGCGCGCTGGCAGGGCAGACAGTGGCAAAAGCGATGGCATACACAAAAGCAAAGCGCGAGACAGCGATGTCGCCAATTGCAACGCTTGCGGAATTTGATAGCTCAACAATCGGACTTTGACTTGATTGCGACAATTGGCAATTGCCAAATGGTGTATGTGATTGACTTAAATTAGAGGCCGCTGCAGGCAAAAAGCAACAAGCAGATGGGTGTATGTATATACATATTTACATACATACATATATATTCAGATATGCATACATTTACTCCAATATACAATTTGTGCCTTTAATATCTGCTCAATATTGCTCAAATTGGTGCTTTCACCCTTTGCTGCCCAAAAGTATGCTTCGAATTTGGTAGCATTCATTCCCATTATTGAGATATCGACTTAAAATTTTGCACACGTCTTTTCCTCATCAAAAGGCTTCTTACTTCTCGTCACCAACGATTTTGAACAACTATAGCATATAGCTGCCATACAAACTTAATGATCCAGCTCAAGTCCTTGTAAGGAAAACTCTTTTATTTGTCAAGTTAACTTCACGATATTTGATACGGATTATTGTTGAAAACATTGCTATATTGTCCGATTATATTGTTCAATTTAAACAGCTATAGCATATAGCTGTCATACAAACTGACCGATTAGGCGCAAGTCCTTGTAAGGAAAACTTTTTTATATGACAAGACATTGGCAAGAAATTAAGAACAGTTTATTATCTAATATTTTTCTGCAATATCCGAAAACATTGTTCAGATCGAACCACTGTAGCATATATCTATCATATAAAATGGTCGATCAAAATCCAGAAAAATATTTGTTTATACTCTTTTTGTGTTCAAAATGCAACTGTGAAGAGTATTACAGCTTTAAGTTATCTTTTTTTTGTTTTATTTATTTTTTTTTAATTGTATCAATTTCGAGAAAATATATTCAATATACACAATTTTCCAATTGCAAGTTTAAGTAATTTACAAGTGTTTATTCAGCAAACTTCTTCAAATCCCCACTTCTTCGTACATCATATACTTATATATTATCACCAAACTTATATTAATCTTACAAAAGTAAAAAAACATATAAATAAATAGCAACAAGAGTGGCCAAAAAGAAATAAACAAGCAAAACAGTCAATTCCCAATGAAAGCGCCAAATTAAATCAAGAAATAACCGAAGCATTTATTTTCTATCTCAAATGTGGTTGCGATTTTTCCTCGCCATACCTTGCCATGTGTTCATTTGCGGCTTTTTCTCCAAACGTTAAAATAGAAAAGTCTATGGAATGCCTGTCAAACAGCGGCAATACTCAGGAGGCAAACAAGCATTAGCCGCATACAGGAATCTAAACAAATCCCACACACAAATACACCTACATATCGCTCACAGAAAAATACCTAGATATGCCGCAATGTATGCTCGTGGGCTCATCAATGCAATCGTGTATGTCAGGTGTGCTAATTTCCCTAAAGACCGAATGCCATTCATCTCGGTTTTTGTTGTTATTTTTTTTGGGCTACTCGTGCTTTTAATAAAATTTTGGTTGCTATTCGCGCTGAAAACGCTTGTGTTGTTATTGTATTGGGAGTTGAATAAGCACGTGTAGGCTGCAAATCATTTCTCATGTGTGCAGATTTTATATAGGGTGGTTGAGAGGTTTGGTGTTTGGAGAACGGTTAGAAATTGTGGGTTTTGGAGAGTTATTTACGGAAGAAGATATAGTTCTGAGATTATTAGTATAGTATTAGATATTTTTGTGAGATTCTTTTTTAGCATATAAATAAGTGTGGTGCTTTTAAAAGATTGGGTTAATACTTGTTTATTTTATGGGAAACATTTTAATTATTGTAAATAGTACAATATATTTCATTTATTTTTTTAAACAAGTTTTTTCTTTCAATAATTATTGTAATTCGCACAATATACATAATTTAATTGAATTCTTATAAAATTCTTTCAATTTGAGCTATTTTTACATTTTTCCTTTATTTATACTATTTTTTATATGCAGTTGATTTAAGTTACTACATGGCAACTCCCTATCCCAAACTGAAATGTACAAAATATGCGCCAAAGATTTACGACTTCCACGTGACGACTTCAGTGACACTTTACTTGTTGAAGCTGTGAGAGTGCCAGCTCAGAGCCTCTAAAGTAATTTACGTTAGACAGCTAAATCAATTTCATGAAAGCTTGACTACTACTTTTTTCGAAATTTTTAAACTATTAATATAAATAGTATTGGATTATCAATTATTTTTGTTATGCAAGCATTATGTGGGTTTCGACGTTGATTTTTGTCTCGCTATGAACCTTCTCAATTTCTTATTCTTTGTATTTTATGCATAAAATGAACTATAAAGCGGTTATTTTTTCGGTGTATGAAACCGTCGTAAGTGTTTTAAGATCGTTTAGATTTATGTGTTTCTGTTTCCTTCCTTTTTTTTTAATTTTTTGAGGTCTTACCATAAAAATTGGGTTTACTTATTATTAGGTTATACTCTGAATAGAGTTTTTTGAGTCTTCCACGAAACTTTTAGCAAAATTATTATATATTGACTTTTTAATAAAATTTACAGTATGTTTGGGCATAAAAAGATAAGTTTAAACCAAAATTTTGGAAAAAAATTTGATTTTGTACAAGAACAACGTAAAAAACCCAAAAATTTTATTATGTGAATTTTTCTCATAAGTTTCCCCTAATGTTTGTTATTTTATCTTTCGTTTCCAATGGAGTTTACTATATTAACTATCCATTTTTTTATTATTTCTAAAGACTTTTGCAATAGTTTAGAATTATTATTTTATAATTTATATTAAAATCTTAAATTTTCATTTTCTTTGAGTAAAAATCTTTGACGAGCACCGATGCTTTTTGTATCAATAAAGTAAAGTGTCTTGTGCTGAAGTCGCGGACCTTCAACCTATTGGAAGCAAGTGATAAATGTTAGGAAGGAGTTCTGTGTTTTAAATTTCTATCATAGGGTATCAATTGCTGAGCTTTCGCCTTCGATTTTTGATTGTTGATGATGGTTTTTAATTAGTGCAAACTGGATAAAGTGAAGATTGTGAAGAGTAGTGAAGTGATAGTGAAGATGTCGTTTTTCTTTTCATCTGTTCTCCAATTGACTTCTTTAACTTAACTTTAGAACTGACTGAAATAGTCACAAGTTGGCCGACTTTTTTTTGAAAAATTTTAGGTCTATCGGATACTATATAATTTTATATCTTTTTGTATCTAGAACTTTCCAAAACTGTCACCCAAAATCTCTAATTTTTCTGCGATTTTTTTTGAAACCACGAGTTTAAGAATTACTTAATAAACTGATATAAATTGTCTCGTGTCGGCTGGATCTACTTAAAAAATTGTTTTTCTTTTCTTGGATGCTCACAAACTTTCAGAGACACAAGACTAACGACCCGATTAACAATTATATTTGCTTGATATGCACCTTCCCTTTTGCAAAACTCTTGAAAACGTCTTTCATGATTCAAAAATTGCAAACATTTGGATTTTCTTTTAAGCAGTGTTGCTTTACCGCGGCTGTAGTGTGCCTTATTTATCAATATTTATTGATCTTTCCTTAGAGAGTTAGTTTTCTTGATAATATATCGATACTTACATAAAAATATTATAAAATTGGACAGTATTTTGGATTTTGGACTTACCTAGAAAGAGAAAAAAAATATATATATAAATATGGTTACATTCAGATATTTGTAAAAGTTATAGAATCTTTATTTATTTACTTATTTTGTATTCAAAAAAATTATTTTTAATTAATTAATTAATTTTTAATTTAATTAATCAAATTAATAAATTTAGAAAATTTCAAAGCAAACATTTAGTACACAAAAAATAATTTTAAAAAAGTTATAACTAAAAAATAATTTAATTAAAAATTTATTTAATTAAAATTTTTTTAATTTTTAACTTTTTTTAATTACAAATTTATTAGAAGCATTTTTATATATTAGATATTTTTTCTGAAATTTTCTAAAAATTTTATCCACTAGTCTTCATAAATATATTCAAAAATACCCTGCTATGGTACTTTTTCCACCGTGTGTCTACCAACACATTTGCCAACTGCTATAGACAATCTGCACAAAGTAAAAAAATAGAATAAAAAGAGTAAAAAAGGTAGAATAACAAGCTCGTAAACCAATCTATACAATTACCTACACTTTCAATATGCACTCACACACACATACACATACTTCAACGCCGCAGTGGCTTTCATCCCATAAGTATGCTATTTCTACTTGAAGCGCTTTTGTTGGCTATTTCCATTGCTACTGCCGTTGCTGCTGTTTAGGTCGTTGGCAAACGCCTGTTTATCCATTCAACATTTTGATCGGCATCAATGCGGCCATCACCTACACCACAGCTATGTTACCATACTATACATACACATAAATACATACACATGTAGAAGCCTAAGCACTCGCCCGCAGCGTCAGGCTAACTGTGCTCTGCTGGTGGCTTTTATGCGCCAACAGCAATGAGCTCCTTTAGTCGACTATATAGACGTACTAGTTTATGTATTCTCTCTACCATATTTATTTTTATATGTATTTTCTCTATTTTTATTCCAAGCTCATGCTATTGCGATTTCTACTCGCTTTTGCTATTTACTTATTTATATTTTGTTTTACCGTTTTGCTCGCCATTGTTGCCGGATACTCGCATTGCACTTGCGCTGCTTGCTGTTGTTGTTTATTTTGTTGTTATTGTTTTTGTAATGCTTTGTTATTATATGCTTACCTGGGATTTAATCAAATATTTAAGATGGCTACCCAATTGCTATGGCATGAATGGCGGTTGGACGGTTGTGCAGTCGCTTGGTCAGTCGACTTGCATTCACACACACGTACACACATACACTCGCGCACACATATAAATGGGTATTAGGTAAATAGACATGAATCGTTAGTGAATAGGTCAACATAATATGGCACCAGGTGACTCAGTGGCGCAGATAAAAGCGCGCAAGGGGTGCTTCGCAATGCAGTGGCGCATCCACTGCGGAGTATTGAGGTGTGTGGCTAGCTAAAGTCAGTGGAGCAATGAACACTAAAATGAGTACAATGAAAAAATAGATATAATAGCCATTGAGAATGCGCTGGTTGAGCGTTTTTTTTATTTTCGCATTGAATTTTATTTTTAGTTTGCACAACTATTGTTATATTTGTATTGTTTTAAGAAGCCGCGAGTATGCTACGATTAAATGGTGAATGCCGAGAGTGACCACTGTGATGTGCTCTATAAATGAGCAGAGAAAGTTTCGCAATGCTATTATAAATTTTATTATAAATACTTTAAGCTGGCAGAAAGTGTGAAAGATACATATGTATAAAATATACAGACTAAGATATGGAATTTACTTAAAAATACATTTTTATATTAAAATATATTTTAAAATATATTTTAAAAATATTTATACATATGTTCATACTAAGAAAATTGTGAGGTTAAAACTAAAATTAAATTCAGTTTTAAAGTTTTAATTGTTGAATTTCAAGTTTCAAATGTTAAAATTTAAGTTCTAAGTTTTGAATTTTAAGTTCTAAGTTTTAAGTTTAAGTTTTATGTTTTAAGTTTTAAGTTTTAAGTTTTAAGATTTAAGTTTTAAGTTTTAAGTTTTAAGTTTTAAGTTTTACATTTTAAGTTTTAAGTTTTAAGTTTTAAGTTTTAAGTTTTAAATTTTAAGTTTTAAGTTTTAAGTTTTAAGTTTTAAGTTTTAAGTTTTATGTTTTAAGTTTTAAATTTTAAGTTTTAAGTTTAAGTTTTAAGCTTTACATTTTAAGTTTTAAGTTTTAAGTTTTAGGTTTTAAGTTTTAAGTTTTAAATTTTAAATTTTAAGTTTTAAGTTTTAAGTTTTAAGTTTTAAATTTTAAGTTTTAAGTTTTAAGTTTAAGTTTTAAGTTTTAGTTTTAAGTTTTAAGTTCTAAGTTTTAAGTTTTATGTAAGTTTTAAGTTTTAAATTTTAAATTTTAAGTTTTAAGTTTTATGTTTTAAGTTTTAAATTGTAAGTGTTAAGTTTTATGTTATGAGTTTTAAGTTTTTAGGTTTAATGTTTTAAGTTTTAGTTTTATTCATATCTCCATATTATTATTTAAATTTAAAGATTTATGTTTTAAGATTAAGTTTAAGTTTAGTTTTAAGTCTAAGTATAAGTTTAAGTTTAAGTTTAGGTTTAAGTTTAAGTTTAAGTTCAAGTTTAAGCTTAAGTTTAAGTTTGAGTTTAAGTTTAAATTTAAGTTTAAGTTTAAGTTTAGGTTTAAGTTTTAGTTTTAGTTTAAGTTTAAGTTTAATTTTAAGTTTAGGTTTAAGTTTAAGGTTAAGTTAAAGTTTAAGTTTAAGTTTGAGTTTAAGTTTAAGTTTAAATTTAAGTTTAAGTTTAAGTTTAAGTTTAATTTTAAGTTTAGGTTTAAGTTTAAGTTTAGGTTTACAGTTAAGTTTAAGTTGTAAAAGCTATAAATAACTAATATCTTTACCGTTATTTAATGTAAGAATCTAAGGTTTCTCAGATACATACTATACTTATCAAATGACATTATAATCTGAAACTAGCCATATATCAGCTATAAACACGTAAAATTTCCACAAAAACAGACTTTTCGTTCTACATTTTCATCTTTTCTTTCCCGCGCACTTTGATCATAACAAAATTTATTATTTTACCCCATAACCTCAAAAATTGCGTCCAAATTTTAATACTCACAAGAAAACAAATAAACAAGTAAAGAAGAGTGACGTTATAACTGCTTTCTGTCCACTTCTCTGGCACACTTTCTGCAGCAGAATTGTTTGCTGCCAACAATTGACAATTTGTGCAGCATTCTTTGCACTACACCTGCTTACGTCATTGTGCCAGGCACAGCCTCTTATTGCCATGAAATTGCTTTGTCGCCACCCTCTCTCAAAGTCTCGTCTTTCTAGAATTGCTATATTAGTCTCATTTGTAACTCTATTTTTGTAGTAACTTTTCTTTTCTGCATTCGTCAAGTTTTATTGCTTTTGTTGCGGCAATTTTATAATGTCCTGCTGCTGGCAACACCTGTGCGCTGCTGCTGCTGTCCTGCCTTCGCTCTTGTTGTTTATAACTTCATTTCTGGCAGCTGCAAGCTGAAGTGAATAGTTATTTTTATTGTTGTTTGCTCTGTAACTTACTTTTCAATTTTTTTGTTGTATATTCTTTTTTCTAACAACAGCTGCTATGTCTGGTATTTTTAAACACAATTCTTCGTTGCAAAAGCGCACAAGAGAAAATAAAAATTCTCTGGTATAAAGTGAAATTGTTTCTTGTAGCTCTCGGCTCAACTGGCACTCCTGGAATTCTCTGTGCTGCCAGCTCTAGCCGCCTCCTGACCAATATTTATGTAGCTTCAGTAGCTACAGTAAATCCACACCTAAGTTGTAAACGTGCTCAACACAAATTCTAAGCGCTTAATGTGTGCACAAACGACATTGGTCGGTGGCTCCAGAGTCCCTCAGGTTGCGTGTTGCAGTCGTGTCCTCGATGACTTTTTTGTGGCGTTGCTTTCGTTACAAATTTTTGTGTTGTTGTTTCACCTAAATTTTTTTTACCAGTGAGTTTTCGAGCTACATGGCATTTGGTTTGCCTAAGGCAACTTGCGAAAGCTCTTGCTTTTATGGCTGACATACTAGCCAAATGTCCCTAGATATGTATATGTAGGCATTGTAAGGTGGTTTGGTGACCTATGTCCCATATAGGGTATTTTATAAACATATATATTAGGATGGTTTAAAAAAAATTTTCTTTTTATTGCTTCGAACACTGAAAACTTAGTTAATAGACATCTCTAAGAAAGCCTCTCCAAATGTGAGGTCTTAATTGAGGATTTTATAGAAAAAGATCTAAGTTTCCTTCTGGTTATTACAAGCTTTATGACAAACTCACCATATCCTGTTCAGGGTGTAATAAAGGAGTTAGAACTATTTTATGAATTTTAAGCTGATTTTTATCCCATTAATTGAAATTATTTTGATGGCCTAGTTTGTACTATATGCAAATCGGCGATGGCATCATCCTAAAAGTATGCTATGATTTACGTTTTCTAAGTGTTTTGCAAATATTCTGAATCATGGATAAAACTATCTTTCGTTTGAAATACAAAACAGAAATAATAAAAACAATATTCCAGTAGATTTGGTAGCACCAGGGTCTTGGTTGTCTATGATGTCAGAAAACAATGAGGAATTCTTTCCAAAACTGTTCTTCAAACCTAAAGACCAGAGACTTTCCAAAAATGTTCTTAGCAATCCTCAAGATAAAACATCTTTTCAAAAGCTTAGATATTTTATATATATTTTTGAACTTTTCAGAAAAGTTATCACTAAGAGCCATGGTCTTATTTAAAAAAAAATTTTATTGCCCAGATCCCACAAATATGGCCCGCTGGATGACCTTAATGTCTGAAAATCGTGTCTACTTGCCTCTAACCGTTTGTAAGTATGCATTAATATGGCAGAGTAGGTTAGTGCTGCAGTTTCTTATGCTACACTCAGCTACATTCTTCTTTAAACATACACACACAAACAACATTTACATATACATATATATAAATATATATGTGAGCACACAAAGCTTCGGCATTGTTTGAAGAACTTAAAGTTTTCCATGTAATTTAAATTGGAGTAATGCTCCATTACAGTCTGTACTCGGAAGCAATTCACTCGAAAAAAGCAGCAAAGCAAAGGAGCGGAAAGGAGAAAAGCGTAGAGAATCAACAAAAATAGTGTAGAGGAAGAGCACAAAAAGCGCAAATGTAGCAAAAAGAGCATTAGGCCAGTTGCAGTCGGAAATATGGAAATGTGTTGCACAACATACCGCTGCTGCAGCTGTTCGTATGAAGCGTTTGCTGGAAATATCTGCTGCTGACAGTGACTTGCTGTGCTTCGTACACATTTGCTGCAGCTGTTTTCAAATGTTAAATATTGGACATTCATTTCGGGATAAACTCAGCTTAGGGCTGCTCAAAGCACACGCACACACGCACGCATACACACATACACATATATATATATATATGAGCTTAGCTGTACTGTGAACTACTGCGTGTTAGAACAATTGCAAAAAACAAAGCCTAGAAAAATTACACTCACATGAAAGTCAAATAGGATTTCGCTACAAAATGGAATGCACAAAAGCAGGAAAAAGTAAAGGCATTAAGTGCGAAAGACAGTAAGCAAAGTGAATGTGTGTGCGTGTTAGTTATCATTAGGTATACTAAGCAATTTATATGGTCAACTAAGATAACTCTGTTGAGCTGCAAACGAGCTTTAGCTGCTGATTTTGCTGCCTCAGCTGCAGTGTGTCTAAGTTATCGCTCAAGTGCAGTTTATGGCAGTGTTAAAGATTTGCTGACATTTTTTCTGCTAAAGTGCAATTTTTTATAGTCTTCTATGTATTTCGAACGTAGCTTACGGCCATGCGCAAGCACTACAATTGTACTTTAAGCTGCTAAAGCGCTGATTAAGACAGTTGGGCTTAGTGATATTTTTTTTAAAAGGCGCAAATAGTGATGATAATTGGCGTCAGTGGTGCTATTTGAGGTACAAACTTGAATAGTTGTCTTAGCAGTTGAAATTCAAGGCTTTGTAAAAATCTAAGAAGCTTTTCTTTTAGTATGACATTTAAGATCTTGCGAATTTTTGAAGCTTTAGCACCCACAGAAAACGTTTCCTTAGCGCCCATCACCATCTAATATCCCATTAAAGGTTTTAAAAAAAATAATTTAACATTAAGATATGGAATAATTAAAGAGAGAAATATATATGAAAATTTAGTACTAAGTCTCTAATTCTATGAGTGATGCAATATAAGCAGTAAATCGATCAATCTGAATCTTGCGTTAACAAAACCTCTGACATAATTCAATTATTTTTGTGGTAAATAAATTATTCATTCCTCATAAAATTTTATAGCTGCAACTCTTTCAATTCCAGAAACGTCCATGCTTTTCGCTGCTTTAACATCATTTTATTTTAATTCAAGTATAAATTATTATAAAATTCAATAAAAATTATTTTCTGCAATAATATGTTATATTTTATGATTCGATTCTCTCATAACAATAAAATTTGTCTTATATCATTAACCAAATTTGGTAGCATTGAACAAGTGTTATCACTTTAGAGAAGATGTCGTATATTCTCTCAATATCAGCTGAGGAAGCAGATATTCATAAAATCTCTCCAAATACCTCTTAGCTGCAGGCACAAATCCGAAAAAATGGGATTTTAGATCTATTATGGTATACTTCTTGAAAGTCCATGTATATCGCGTTAAAGGAAAATAATCGTAAATCGCGACTTGAACTTATGGAACACCGCACACAGCACCATCTTAAATGTATGCTAAGTTATTTAACAACTTTTTTCCTATATACTGGTGTGTGGATAACATTATCGTTGGTTTGAAAACAGTGAGCGAGTATAAGTAGAACACTTCATTACTTGTGGTATTAGAAGATTATGAGGAATTTGTCCAAAAATGTACCTAAAGTCTTAAAGAGAAGGAAGAGATTAGAAGTGTTAAAGAAAACGAAGCGATCAAAAGTCTTTGATATTTTTCCCTAATCTTACACCAATGGTCTGCTGAGCTGCCCTAATGTCGTAAATATTTCGTATATTCTCTTAATACCAGAAAAATATTTAAAAGTATTGCTAATTGACCAAGTATCAAGTTGGTAATGGGGGGTTACAACCTCAGGAAGATTAAATATGTAGTCAATCTCCCTAGGGACTAATCCAGACTACTTGTCGCAATCTAGACTGGCCACTGCAAGCTGAAGAAGCACTTATACGACATGGGCTTAGCCGCTTGTGTAAATTACCGATTCTGCGAAAGGGAGCTTGAGACACCAGAACGCCTGCTAATTGACTGCATACAGACCTTGAATTCATGTTTCCAAATAACAATCACACCGTATCACAGTATAATGGATTTTACCAATATGCTGTGGATATGTCACACTTTCTGATTTAGGAGACCTCACTGTACACCTAAGATCGCGATGTAATTCTCTCCTATTTTTTTAATTTATCTAAGTATCAAGTTCTCAATCAAATTGCTAATTGAACACGATTTATCATAAAAGATTTCACTTGTTAATTAAGCAATTAATAGTAAAATGTATATTAATTGAGTCATGTTCTCAATGCCGCTCTGATTTGTATAGCTGTTACCGAAATAAATGAGTGAAAACAAATACACAATCGAGTGTTAATTGCTAATCGCATGAAGTCATGTAATTAAGAATGTGAATCTTTGATTTGAAATATAATTGGCTCAATTAGTGAGTGCTGCGAGACTGATTGCACTATCGAAGCTTACACTAAGATGAGCAAAAGTGGAACGCGAGGTGTCACTTTTCGCTCGAATATGAGTCTCCGACGGGTTAGCAACAAGTAAGTTTCAGAAGATTTCATGTAAAACTCAATAAACTCAGAGTACTTAGCTTTAGTTTGTTATTGAAAGAAAAGTCATTATGAGGTTTTATAGAACAATTTTTCTAAAGACGTTTCAGATAGTTTCATAATTATGTCAATAAACAACTATAAGCAAAAACAGGTTTGCTAATTGAGTAAATTAGAGACAGTCAGCCAGCACATATCTTAATTTTAAACCGTGAAGTATGTTGAATTGTCTCAATCCGTGAATCACTATTGAATTGTTGTCACTGGCATTAACTTCAAGAACGTGGTCTGAAATCAGCTTTATGCATTCAAACACTGAGCCTTCCTGACAAGAGCTGTACTCTCTATGCATTGTAAGCAAATTATTTAATAAAAATAATTATTTTAATTTTTGCCAGAATTTCAGTTTTTAAATAAGTTGATCTTAACTGACTCTAAAGCTTTAACGGTAGCTTTAAAAGCTTTTTAAAACTTTTATTTCTTCAAAAACTGCAAAAGCAACTACAAACATCATAAATTTAAGGTCAAGATGCACTCTGTCTGCCCAACAAAAAAATCTTCGCCATTTTCGCTTTCCATCAAGCGCAAATGGATGCAGTTGAGAATCGCAAAATAAGCAAAAAAACAGATTAAGAGAAGACTTGCAACGGAAGTGTTGAAGAGATTTAGTTCCATTTTGTGATTTTATATTGTAACGGACGATGTAGCACATTTCCATTTGTTGGCAGAAAAACAGTAAAAAAAATCAAAACGCAAATTCTAAGAATACTTAGCACATAAGCCAAAGAAAGACGCAGCGGAGTCTATGCGTGCACACAGACGCCGCGTCTTTACTGCATGTCCGTCTGACTATGCTGACGCATACATTTTCACGCGCTGGAGCTTAGGCTAAAAGAGGCTAAGACGACAAACGACCAGCAGCGCGTTTGGTAGCGCAGCTGACAAGTTGGCAGGAAACATTAGAGCGTCTAGACACCTACGTCATGCCAAATGTGAATGAGAAAAAATAGTAGTAGTGATTTTGTAAAGACGTAAAAGAAGAAAAAATAAGAATACGCACAGCCAAAAAGACGCTGATCGAAAATAATGCATTTTGGCCAAAGCAACGCTGCGCTTCAACGGTTTTACAAGCTTTTGAAGGAATTTGAATTTTTTTTTATACTTTATTATTTTTATTTTTGTCCAGCCGCGTCTCAGTATTTCCTTGTGGTGGCACATACATATTTAAAGAAATTTTATTTTATTTGTGCTTTTTTTCTCGGGTGCCCAGCTTCTGACGGCCAAATGCGACTTTCAACAGCTTTTCACTGCTGCTGGTTGTCGCTTTAAGCGTATCTAACCTTTGAACTGCTTAATATGCTGAAAATTTCCTTTTTACAAGTATGCAATGATGTCACTTCCGCAATGACAACAACAACAACGAATACAAAAAACATGCTGATCCAAGGAAGTGCTGCTGGCTTTGAAAAATTTAACTTTCTTCCGAATAAATACGAAAATTTTACACATGCTTACAAGCATATATAAGTGTATGTGTATTTTTATGTATAGTATATCTGTGTATAAGTGAACAGCTGAAGTGTGACAGCAAGCAGGCAATGACAGACTTGCCAAACTCACTTGTCAGAATGCGAGCGCTGGCAAGTAAGTAAAATGCAAACTTGCCGCCACATCCTTCACCGACAGGCAAACTTGGCTGCCAACAACACGACAAGTACCGTGCACCACACAAATACATGCATACATGTGCTGTGTGAAGTGTTGTTTTGAAGGATTTATGTTTGGCTTTTAAGTTGGCACATGTGGCAGATGAATGTGCGTACGAGCGGCAGGGAAAAGGAAGAGTGGCTTGGAAAAGGAAGAGCGGCAAGGAAAAGGTAGAAAGGCAAGGAAGAGAGAGTGTTGCAGAAGCAGCAACTATAAGAGTGAAGTCAAAAATATTCAAAAATTGCCATTCAATGGCCATAAATATAATACAGAGACCGAGGTAAGGGAAAACTGTGCTTGTATGAATGTGTTGGCACTTGCAACTGCGGGCATTTCAGTGTAGCCGTGTTGAGATACCCTGCGGGAAAAATATTGTGTAAGTTAGATTTTTCTTGTATTCGAAAAACATCGTAAAATGGTCAAGAATTCCTCAATAATTGACTCATTGATTAAAATAAGCATGATATAACACGTAGGGAGGAGCTAATTTCGGGTGTATCCCAACATTTAATACTCTTGCAACCTGCAAAGATCTAAAACCGGGAAATTCTTTCAGGGGCTTAAAAAAATTTGTATGAAAAAGTTTCGAAAGAAGTAAACACCTATTTTTCGATGAAATCATAAGAGCTTTTTTGTTTAAATTTATTAATTTAGTTGTAATTGAAAAAAAATTCTTCGTCCAAGTCTTTAAGAAATGTATCTCATGGACCTGGGTAAAATTCCATGAAGATCGGTTGGGTAATTCCCGATAAATATTAAAAACCGACTTCAAAAACATAGTTTAGAAAAAAACTCGTTTGAAAACGGCGCACTAAGCTTAGCTAGCCTGGAGCGCATAAGTTCTCAAAGCCGTATCTCCGAAACTATTGCTCGGATCAATTTGAAAGTTTAGAGGAGTAGTCTTGAGGTGCTGAAAAATTTAAAAGGACAATGAAAAAGGAAATTTTTTGAAACCTTTAAACTCATGTAACCCCTTAACTCATTGGACTTTATGGCAAAGAGTAATAGCGAGATTTTTCAACAAATATCTAGTATACCGCCTTAAAAGTATTCAATAAATTTGATAATAGTACTGAAAATAATAAATAATGAAAATAAAATGAATAATGTAATAAAAAAAACAAGCAAAATTTTCAACCAAATTTTCTATCATTATTACTTCTTTTCCGGTTAAATTTGAGTACCCAAAAGGCATGCAGAAAGAAGAACCGAACACTACAGGGTTTGTCCGGAAGGTACTGGGACTGATTTTCTTCCGCCCCCGACCTCAATGACTGGGTTCGGTAGAGCGTGTTCCTAGCTAACCGCTGGAGAGCCAGGACAAACATTTTCGCGCGACGTGTTTCTGTGAGTGGTGCAGGCCGAAAATGTAGCGTTCGTTAGAGCAGAGCTGCGCGATTAAATTCTGTGTGCAGCTCGTTAACTCTGTAACAGAGATACCACGACAACGCCCCGGCTCACACAGCCTTTCTTGTGAACAGCTATCTAACCAAGGCCGGCATGCCAACGCTTCCGCAGCCGTTCTACAGCCCACATGTAGCTCCAGGCCTTTTTGTTTGTTTCTTTGCATGAAAAGGCCGATGAAAGGCAAGCATTTTGAGACGGCAGAGGCGATCTAAGCTAAGCAATATACCTCGGCTCTCAAGGGTATTCCAGAGAATGCTTTCCGCGACGCCTTCAATGGTTGGAAATCGCGCTGGCAGCGCTGCATGGATGCGGAAATAGCTTATTTTGAAAGTTTTTAAAGAATTGTAACGATTGGTTCATTAATATTTTTTAAAATCGACTCAGTTCTATTACTTTCCGAACGAACCCTTTATTTACATTTACCGTTACTTTTACTTGTTAAAGTACCAATTATTACTTATACCGTTACTCTTCTCAAACTATATTTCTTAAGCACTTACTTTTATCAAAAAAAATTAAACCACAATTATTGAAAATTCATTTCTATTTCCTACTGGAATGCTTACAGTGTAATGCAAACTTAAATTTTATAAAACTGCATTCCGAAATAAATGTATATAAAATCTTCTAGTATATAAGCTTATACGTATTATGCATTAAGACTTTTGAATAAGTTCTTCTATATTAAAGTATGTTATATATAACGTAGATATGTCAACATATATATTTTAGAAAACATTTGCCAGAAAATCCTCAATTTTTGTACATATACGAGTATATACGCATGTTATAAAGCCTTACCTTCACATTAGTTTTCCGTGCCGTAACGGCAGGTACGAAATTGAATGTCAGTTTAACTTGACAGTTTCACTACCCAAGCAATGCCATTTAAATATTTACTATATATTGAAATATTTCAGGCACACACTGCTGCCATGACACACACTCCGCTTTCGGCAAATATTTTGTGTGACACACAATTTGGAATCCTTCAAGAAAATTTCACTCACAGAGACCATTGCAACAACATGCTGGTGTCGGCTCACCTGCTGTTTATATACTGACACCCCACAAATTGGAGTAAATCATGCATTTTATGCTTAAATAAAGTCTTGTGCCAATAGTTGAGTGACTGGCAGCCGGCTCACATGAAGGAGCCTGGCAAAAATAACAAAAAATAAAGGATTTGAGATATAAGATCGGAACAGATGCTTTTATGCTGCCAAAACTGTGTCAAATTTGATTTATTGATTGCACTAATGCTGGTAGCTCGGCTCTCTGAACAAAAGTTGTTACCTTGGACTTTTGTAGGGTGGCGTGTGCTCTGCGTTCTTCCTGTTCTTCTATTTATTCATGAGTAGGGGATAACGATTACCCCTGTGCTATGATCTCTATATTTATTATACTTCTACAACTTTGCCAAATTGCTGGTTATTTGGTGAAAAATTGGCAAAATATAAAAGCCAATGGAGATGTCAGTGCCTTGCTTTGCGTTTAGTGAAACTTTTAGTGAAGGAAATTTTGAATACAAGGTAGTGTAATTGGGACTTAAAGCTTTATTTATTTATGTTTAGTATTTGATTAGTGTTGTATGCAGTTTGTTGGAGACATAGAGCATTTTTAAATTGTAAGATTTTCGAAATTAGTTTTGTATGCAGTTTGTTGGAGACATACAGCATTTTAAAGTCGAAATATTTTCGAAAAAATATATTTGAAACTTACTTAGGGTAATATAAGATATGATCTATGATACCTTAAAAATTTGTTCAGATAAAATTGCAACATTAATTTGATTATATTTCTGAAGCCAATTAAATTAACTTTCTTCATTGCCCAAAGCCATAGAACTTATTGAAACATTCTACATTGCTTTTTCCAGCATTTCTGACGATATTACGATGATTACGGTACTGTGGCCTACCTCGATCATGATAGTAGTTCGTTTCTTTCTACTATATATCAGCAGAAGTTTACTAATAACCTCTGTTTTTTTAAGCTCATTCAAAAAAGAAGTTTACGTATAAAGCTTGAACAAAATCAATGGCTATTCAATCTAGATATCAGTTTCACTTTGTCTGGGATGAAATCTAGAGAATTTATCTCTTTTCTTTAGTCATTATCTCTCTCTCTCTTTCTTCATCTCTTTATTTGTTATCTTTCTTTTTTTTCTTCACTTCTTCGCTACCTATCTTTCTTCTTTATCTCTCCCTCTGTCTATAAATGTAAATCGTTTTAACTGGTTCGAATATCTTACTAGAGCCGAGTTGGGATGTATCTTCTCACAGTTTTAAAGGTCTTTTGAAATTATTAAACTTATGAGACGCTGACTCTACGTATATGTAATAAATTATCCTCTCGCTGGCGTATAAGTCCAGGTGTCGCTATTTGCCTTATCTAAGTAAAGTTTACTATCTAAGCGGACATATTTCCTGAAAGATCCTATTCGGAAGTTACATACTTATATCTTGAATTTGTGATTTTACGAATACTCCGATTCCTATTTTCTAGTCTATTTTGAGATTTTTAATTACAGCGTGGTCTACTTAATAGACTCTATATGAGAAAAAAATGTTTTTGAAAAAAATGTCCAACTTTATAAACTATTTTGCGATATTTAAGTACTATTTAGTAAACTCCTTATGAAAAAAATGTTTTCAAGTACTATAATTCCTAAATGAGGCTTCCTTCAACTTTATTAGCATTAAATTCAACCTTTGAGATCATCTGTGTAGGTTGAATCATCTTATCGAAATCAGAATTACTTTTGATCCTTGGATAAAATTTCAAAGACTATGAAATAGTCTACCATCATGCCATTGTACTTATAATACATCATTCTTTAACTAAATATCATCTTCATCAAAGTCACTGTGCTCGTGAGACTCTTTTTACTAATAATATGTGATTTCGGATAGAATAATCTGTTTTATGTTGTCCACTTTGTCCGATTCTGACAACTGATCAATAGAATATCCAATGCTTCTACGTATTAAATTTCACTCAGATAGCTTAAAAACTGAATAGTAAAACTTCGTTTTGCAAATCGATGTGTCGAAACTGGTTTTAGACCCATAGTCTCTTAAGGAAAGTTGTTCAGAATGATCCTCAGTATATACAAGTATGCCATATATGCGATTTTTCGTTTATTTGGCTCCCGTAAATAAACCCGAATAAAATGAATAGGCATATACAAAAGTTAAGGATTTTTTATAAATTCTATCCATATTTAAACTCCTTTGAATCAAATTTATAAGTTGTTTTTTAATCTTTTACTAGTTAATACATTATAATATTTGAAACTAAACACGTTAAATTAAATTTTATATTAAATTGTTTGCCTTTAAACGGCATTGAAAGGAGGAGATATTGATGATCGTCTATAATCGCGTAAGCGGTGCCTACACCAGTAAAGAAGAAGAAGATATTGATGATTTCCTTCTTATATGCATCAATGTTTGAATTCAAGGTCTTCACATAGTTTCATACACCAGCTATTATACGTACAATATGGCGTATCAATAATTTCGTAAATTTAAAACTGCTTAAACATGTATTGAGACGAGAAAATTTTCTCTGTTGCATGCTTTCGATTACCTTGGCCTACTTTCGTCTGTGCAACAGCGTGAAAAATTTCTAGACAGAAATGTCACCCATTCTATGACAGCTTGCAAAATTTCAATTTAATCAGCATCTGTTTGAATAGACCTGTCAAATATTGACATGTTGCGCATCAGATTCCCTCCCACCAGAAAGACTACGCAGAAAATCATTTGTCAGATTTCGCATAAATTTCGATTACGGAAATAAAATATGTAGGTTCAAAGCGGGCTAAATTTTATTTGACGATGTTTATAGATGGAGAAAATATAAAATGATGTGGGTATATTAGAGTGGTGGATTTGGGTATATAATATACAAACGTTAAAGAAGTTTTTTAAATTAATGGAAACATTGCCTTGGAAATGTAGGGCGTAAATTTGAAAACACGATGAATAGTAAAACATATGCTTTTTAAAATTCAAACATAGCATTGCCAGTGAACAAGTTCTTCTTTGAGCTTCAAACGTCGCATGATGTTGTCATTGTCCAAAATACCTTTGAATCTCTCTATCAAGCAGTCAATAAGATTTTTCGTTTCTTTGGTTTTCAACGCACATACTTTTACTCGTACTGAAGGCAGACAGAGGAATGTATATTAATACTCTGTGGTATTTTTCGAAAGTTCTCACGCAGACATTTTCGCATTTTGTTTGTGGGCCGCAGATTCCTGATTTTTCTTAGTCAAGTTTCAGTTCAGCTACCAAATTTTTTTCGCATCTGAATAAATGGATCGAAAATGTTTCTCAGCTTTTTGCCTTTGATTTCGGATCGTTACAAGCAGCGTATCTATCATATCTGATGCCTTTGCCAGATCAGTCGATTCTTTCTGAAGAATAACGCTGAGTATGAATTAGAGATCTGTAAAAGACACCAATTTTCAGAGTAGTAAAATTAATAATAATCCATTTAGCCCTTGAGTGAGAAATCGGGACTCCTAATTCGCAGCTGATTGCATTAATATTTATTTTTGTTTTTTTTTCATTTTTGGGGGTTCTGCTGGAAATTGGCTACGTGAGAAAGGAATCCAAAGTTTTTAAAAATGAATCACCAATTAATAAAGTGCATCAAAATTTGTATTGAACTTTAATAATAAGCCTCTTCAAACCAAAAAAAAACACAAAACCATAGAAATACGAATTTTTTGGACATGCAAGTGGATATGACTCCTTAATAGCGGTTTATATAAATATTTTCATAAAAAAACTATTGTGTAGATTACATAAGTAGGTAGGTAGCAGTGCAGCCACCATGGGTTCAAGTATGACTGGAAGAGTCATTTTGATGCTCTCTCGTAGTCCCTTATAATCTTGTTTTGCCGGTCAATCACTGCGCTCAAACCATTTTTTTGGTCTATACCAGTATGAAACTATTTATTGTATCTGGGTTCCAAGTACTTTATGTCAGTGGAAAACCTTTTCCTTATTTCATTCTGTCTTGCAGAGCGCATGCTCCCCAAAATCCGGTACTCGGTAGCTGTTACTTATGTATACTTTTTCTGAACCTAAGTATCAGGTTCTTGTTTCTTTTCCTGCTATATTTGGGCTATATTTGATTATTGGGTTCCATTTGCTCTCAAATTTTTGTTCAAAATAGATATAAATACCCCTTTTGATCATTCCCAGCGGCCATGCTATTGATTGCGCCTTGAATTTGTCTGAAGATAATCGAAGCTTTGTCAACCCGTTTAGTTTTCTGTTAGCGAAAATGTTTCTGTGACTGCGAACCTAAATTATGCGCAAATACCTTCCAGTGAGCTTAAAGCCCTCTTGCAGTTGAATTACTGACTGGCTGTCCGCGTATATGGTTGTTTTCTGTATCCTCCCGAAGCTGTCCATTAGAACTGAACAGACCTCTACGCCTAGTTTTTCGACTAGGAATATGCTGGCTAAGTTTGGAAGGTAGATTGAAAATGAGATGCCAAGATCATTATACCCCCGCTTCTACTTCTTATTGTATTTTGGAAGGTTTTTTGAGGAAGAGATGCGAGGATTATTGGCTTGTACCCCCGTCCCCCCTGTATGTTGGACACATCGGTATGAATAGACTACCCTCCGCTACAAAACCTTTTCTCCAGTCTGGTCTATAGGAAATCCTCATCTAAAAATGACAACTCTATTCAGGGTTAACAAGTTAACTTCTAGTTGAAGAGCAGACTAAACCAGAATTATAATGAAAATCAAAAAGAAATGAATATCTGCTAGATAAAAATCTTCAGTCATACACTTTTGTATAATTTAAGTACCCAAACACATAGTCAAAATAAAAATTCAAAGCTTTGCATAATCTTAATGAAAATCTAATAACAAGCGCAAGAGTTTTATTTTTGTTTCGCGCTTTACTCCGAAAAACGTTACGGTAAATGATGAGAAAGAAAACACGCTCACTAGCTTAGCATACATGAATTTTTAATACAACAAATTTATGCATATTACTTACACAGCGCCAAAGTAAAACATGCAAAATGATAACAGAAACTGAAAAAACACACACATGTATGCATGTGTGAGTGTATATTGGCGGTAAAGCTTCAGTGAAAAGCGAGCGTGTAATACAGCAGATTCAACGGAATGAGCATTAAGTTCATTTAGCTCGAAGAACTAGCTGCAGAAGAACTCAAACTAACGGCACAAAGCACTGATACACACATACATATACACTAACACATACAAAAGCACACCTGCTTCTTTGTTGTTGCATTTGTTGATATCATTGTAGCAACACCACCCTCACCACCGCCGCACAATGCTGTCTGCTTTGGCTATCTGTTGACGTTTTGCACGTTGCAGCGCACTTCAACGGTGTTCACTTCGTCCTGCCGCATGCCACATGCTACGCTCCAACAACAACAAGCGATTTGCTCTCACATGTGATAAGAGAAATTTTCGTTTTTTCCAATTACGTCCAAATTTACATACACATGCATATGCAAGTGAAATTTATTAACTGACATTGTAGCAGTGCAGCAACGACAACAAGAACTACAACAACAACAACGCTAGCAAGCATAACAACACCAAAAACGCTAGCAAGCATACCAACAACAATGAGCAAAAGCAGCGGCAACTAACTAAATGCCAACTACAGCATAAAAACTCTGAGCGATGGCAGTGGATAAAGGCGACATACTCACACACACACACACACACACATATACACATACACTCTTGCATACATCGTACGTTTGCGTTTGGTTGACAGGATAACTGTGCATGTGTAACGTGCAAAAAAGGACAAATTCGACAAAAGCAGAAAAATTGAAATGAAGTTGCATATTCAGTATGCCAACTCAGCAGCAAATCAAGTCAGCCAAGCTTATGCAGGTTGGTGTAGTCAAGCGTTGCAGCTTTTTCGTAGCCACTGTAGTTTACCTAGATTTATGCTACATTCACTTGCACATACACACGTACCTATGTATATATATAGAGCAACTAACTGGCGATTTGCATGAGATCTTTGATGGCGTGTGTGTGCTTTGATGAGTCTGCAGCATCTATGTATTAGTGTGTGTGTGTATGTGGATTTGTCACAGCGATTTGTAATCGCCCACATGGACTATGAATATTTTGCGCAGATAAAGTGAGTTTATTTTCTGGGAAAGTACTGCGAGTATTTCCCGTTTGCACACAAAAAGATTTCCTCTGATTTATCAGGCTAATTTCATTTGTGATTCCAGTTATTTGAAGTTAGAAAGCAAATCGACGGTGGAAGATAGAAAATTAGTAGTTGTGTTTTGGGGAAACTAAAAATTAGTTTGGTGGAAAAAATTGGAGGTTGTTGTGGGATTTTGCGCTTGAAATATTGGACTTAAGTATATTTAATATAGTTTAAAAAAATTTAAAATTTGTAGTCAAAATTATTTTTTATTTTTTTCTTTTTAAGTGAATGCTGAAATTATTTTTTGAAGATCCATAAATAGTTGATTAAGTAGTCCATAGCATGTCTATTAGAGCGAGTGGATTTTTTTTTATAAAATCACGTAAAGTTCATTCTGAATAACTTTGCCTAAGTAGGTCTCCATTCAGCGATTTTTAACGCGAAGTTTAAAAAATCCGTATAAACGGTTTTATGGGAGATATGTGACATTGTTGCCCGATCTGACCGAATCCGACAAATAATCAATAGAGTATCAAAATTCACTTACATACCAACTTTCATTACGATATTTCGGAAACTGACGGAAAATTTTTATGATGCCTAAAAATTTTCGCCTTAAAAATCGCTGCCTCGAAAACGGTTTAGTTTCTTTTGCACAAATTGTTCAAAATTAACCGCAGATCATTTCCTGCAGATACGATTTTTCAGTTTTTTGGCTCCCTGAAAATCAAATCGCTCTAATGTATATTAGGAAGTGTTATACTCTTTTGTTTGAAAATTCCTTTTGGAAAATTTATTTGTAATTCAAGCCTCGATTTTTATACACTACATAAGCTGTATAAAGTTTGTTAGTTTCTAACACCCAAAGGGAAACTTTGAGATTGTGTTTGTATATGTATAGTATATCCGAACTAGTTTTAAAGATATTGCTCTGAAATTTGTGACACTTAACTTTTCGCCAAGAAGTTGCTTATTTGTTGGAACCGCCGAAGTCGCAGCTGCCATACAAATTGATGGCAGTCGGAATGAAGTTCTCCAAAACTTTTTCATTCAACGAGATATCTTTTCGTTCTTCGCAAAATGTCACAGTGTGGTGTGTTCTAGGGGCAGTGGAAGTCAGTGAGCTATATTTCTTCAAAATTGAAACCGGTCGTAATGTTATAGTAAAGAACGTTATAAAGTCATTAGCAATGACTTTTTCGTGCCTGAATCGGAGGATATTGACTTCGACGACCATTGGTTTCAAAAAGATGACGGCATACGCCACATATCATGCCATTTTATGGAAAGCAAGTTTTGGCGAGGGCGTTATCTCCACCCAAAGGTGGGAGGTCACGACAAGTTTAGACTATTTTTTTTTTGGGTTAGATGAAGGCAATTTCAGCAAAGTATAGTCGAAAATTGAACCTCCTTGCTAGAATTTATTCCAGCCAGCCGTGGCGGTCACTTGCCCGCAATCATCTTTAAAACATAATGGCAATAGCTTATTCTCAAAATTAAGCTAAGTTTATGACCATGAATTGAATTTATTTATTTCTTTACTAATTTATTCATTGTTGAAAATCATATGGTTAAAGAAATACGCCCCTTGTGGATGTTTATATACAAGGTGCGTTTCACAATAAACAGGACTTTTTACATCTAGCGCCCCCTGGAGTGCGTGAATTCATCAAAAATCAGCCGAAATCATCATTGAAATTCATCGAAATGAAATTGAACATCTCTTAAACATCGATTTATCGTATTTTGAGCGAACATTTGGGCTTACGAAAGGTGTATGCACGGTTTGTACCGCACAAATTGACTGGCGACCCAAAAATTGCTTAGAATCCAACATTCGAAGGACGCTTTTGACCGATTATTTGACCAAAAATCACATTTTAACCATTAAATACTCCCCGTATTCACTTGATATGGCACCGTGCTAATTCTTCATTTGCGAAAAACTGCATTTGCTCATTAAAAGAAAGGGTTATGCAGACGTAGAAGCCATTCAAAAGGCTTTCACCGGCATACTGGCGGGCATACCGGTCAATGAGCTAAAACACTCGTTCGACATGCCTTTGGGCCGAGCAGAAAGCTGTATAGAAGCAGAACAAGACCATTTTGAATAAAATAAATTTATTTTGCCGAAAAACCCATTTTTTCTGTTTTTTAAGACCTGTTTATTTTGTAAGAATATATTCTCAATAGTTGGAACAAAGTAAGGCTTACTAGCATAAAAGCAATAAATTGTTTGACTGCCAATTTCAGAAGAAAGAAATTGGAAATTCCTGAAGTGCCAACAATTATTGACTTCGGAACAATAAATTTTCTATATTCACAAATATACATACATATTTACAACTTTTAAAATTTTTTTTTACATTCTTAGGGAAATTGGATCTTTTAGGGGGTGTTTTATAGCAATAATAATTTCCATAAAAATTTCAGTTGGTTTTTAGTCCCACAAAAATGTAAATTATTATTTTTTCTTTGAAATTTCTTGTATATTTACTTTCATAAAGGCATCTTCTATTTTTTCGGCATCCTGATTGTTTATCATTTAAAAAACTATATATTTATCCAGTGTAAATGTAGGTATATCTATATTGAAAACTTCCTGCAAATATTTTATATTTTCTACCTTTATTTTTTCCTTCTTGCCTTAAAGAATACTATTTCTAATTTCCTCCTAAATATTCATACAAGTACATACATATGTATTTTCAAGCACACATTTAAAAGAATACCTGAGCTCAGATTGACATATATACAAAACTTTTCAAACCCTTATTTTTATTTTTCGTACCAAAACACAAAAATAAATGCCTTATCAGCATATTTGCGCGAAAATTGCCAAGCAACTTTTACCACACACGAAGGCATGCATATCTACACACACAGAGTTGCCAATAACCCCTAATGCATATATAAAAGTTAATTTATCCCCACTTAATATACAACTATTGGCAGGTAAATGTGATGGCAGATTGCAACGGCGGGAAGACTCAATTTTTTTCGCAACTCAACAACAACAACAACGAAGTCTATTGCTGTGGCAGAAATCGACAACGTGTCATGCACGTGACATTGACAAAAGCTGGCAAATTGCGCGAAGATAGACGCTGGCAGCAACAGCCAGCAATGTCGTCGATTTTTGATATAACTTTGGTTTTGTTTTTGCTTTGCCACTTGCCTGCTCACCGTGTGGCGTGTGTGCCTGTTGACGCCATTACTGCCAAACGTTTGAACTGCCACAGCTGACTCGTCGCAGGCGCTTCCGCTGGCGCTAAACGTTGACTCAGTTGGATGCTTGTATGTATGAAAGTTAATACATGTGTATATATATTTATATATATATATACATATATATTTTATATATATATATATACATATATATATATATATATATATAGTATATCTTTGTAGTGTTGTCCACACAGGCACGTGCGCACGCTTGGCAGTTAGACAGCTGTCGTTGACGGCTGCTGCGATTTCGCGATTATCAGCGCCGCTACTGTGCCACAGCGCGGCTCTTACACATACTTATATGCCTGTACTCACACATACACATATAAACATTGACGCGACGCCGATGCTGTCATTTCCTGCAGTGTCTTGATTTGTTCACTGTGTCTTCCGTTCAACACATTTTGTCATGTGAAACGTTTGCGCCTACTTTTCTGGGCACATTATCGCACATACACATATAAGCACACACACACACACGTATACACTTAGATTTGCTATGCCATACGCGCTTAAATATTTTGTTATTGTTGGCATTTCCTTTCATTGCCGGGATTATACCCACATATAACGTTAGATTATACATATAACGGTACATTATACATATAACGGTACATTATACCTCTAACGGTACATTCCTCTACTGCCTGTAATATTTCGCTATCGTAGATTTTTTGAATTTTTCGCCAAACCATTGTTGTTGCCGCGTTACCATTGTTGTTGTTGTTGTTGTTGTTGTTGTTGTTGTAGCTTGGGGAAAAATGTGTCAGAGGAATTTGAAATGAGCAGCATTGGCATTTAAATGGCGCGCATGCATGCACCGTTCGTCGGCATTTGCAGGCGGCAGTGCCGCAGACAGCCGACTGAGCTGGCAGCCATTACCAGCGCTCCAGCACGCTGCATGAAGACTATTTGCGCTACGCTATTTACATGCATGCGCCGAGTTGTTAGTGTGCGAAATTATAGTGTGATTTTAGGCGCTCCATGGAATATTCAATTATGCGCCTTCGTGCAGCAACGTGTTATGCAACATTCATGCGCTCACCAGCGTGTGCTTATGTGTCCGTGTATGTGTATGTGTGTGTGTGTGGGTGGTATTTACAATATTTTACGTGCACATCTTCGTTGACGGCGACAATTGCAAGCTTTTGTAGCGCATTACTTGTATGTGTTGGCTCAGGTACTTATGTGCATGTGTGATGTTGCTCGCGTGCGTTAATACTTCGCAGCTGTTTGGGCAGGAGGGATTAGTGCAAGTGCTTAAGGTATTTGCATAAGATTTGTTGGCAAATTTTATGCTTCAAATTTTATGTTGGGTTTAGTACTTTAAATTGTTTAAAGCAACAATATTTTCAAATATTTTCGAGTATCATATATTTCTAAGGATGTGTACATATTGTTTTTTATACCTTGAACAGGATATTTGAAGTTGCCATCGGATCTCTGTACCATACAGCTGTCATAACGAGTTTTTCAATATGAGGGCTACAAAAAATAAAACAAAATCAGTTTTGAAATTCTTTATTCCTGTGAAATCACAATGAGCCCCATCGCTGAAGATGAAAATCCTGATAATTTTCAAGCTGTTGCTCAGCCCAATTCACGAAAAACGACTATTCTGGTGGTCAAGCGGCTTCAATTCTTGCGTCAGTTTGATTTTGTAAAGATATAGGCGAAGATCTTTTCGCAAAATTTGCAACAACGAC
The DNA here is from genome assembly GCA_037783105.1 of Bactrocera zonata. Lineage (NCBI taxonomy): Eukaryota > Metazoa > Arthropoda > Insecta > Diptera > Tephritidae > Bactrocera > Bactrocera zonata. The sequence continues at coordinate 15,977 of JBAWJQ010004057.1, read as the reverse complement.
GTCACAGGGATTCCCAACGCTTGAGAAGGACTTGTGAGAGACTAATTTGAGTCTTCCTCAATTGATGCGCTAGCAGCAGCAATATTCATGACACTACGGGCACTTCTTTGCCTCACTGACACGGAGAAATTTTGTACTGTGCCTGTGGATTTTAATTTTTCCACTAACCACACAATTGTTGATCTGACAGGACGATTATGACAACCATAAATTGAAGGCAGCTCTTGAAGTTGAGGTCACTGTCTCCTAATCGGTAATAAAGTTTTATAATTTCGGCTCATTGCTGGATCGTATATCTATCCGTGATGAAATGGCAAAGTGCGGGAAAAAATATTTCGTCGTTTGCTACCCTATCGGTCTTCTTTTGCACCGTTCTTATTGAGAAACCCGTTATAATCGCTAAAACTATAAGCATTTTTTCACAACTAGGGCAAAATTGGAGGAGTGGATTTTAATCGGGAGCTCTCAGTCAATTTTTTTTTTGCAGACTGCCAGACTACAGAAGGGTCTTTCAAGCCGAAGAGGCTGTAGATATACTCGTATCTCTCCGGGTACTTTTAGGAAGGTAAGCATTTATTACGATAGCAGAACTGCTATAAAAGCCTTAGGATTGCTGGGCTCAAAGCTAGTCAAGGAGTGCATGACCTCATTAGCAGTAGCCTTAAGCTCGCCACAGAGGTAATGGCTGAAATTGCAGTGTCGATTAGCTTGCAAAAAAGGGCACCCAACATAAAATTTGAAGTATAAAAATTCTATGAAGATGGTTTCCCTGATTTCGTGCATTCGGGGGGTGGAATTATGGGTTTCGCGCGAACTCAGCAAGTGTTGATCAACATCTAGAGCTTGCGGAGTTGCGAAAGCCTTCTGGAATTCCTTCCTTCATTCCTCGAAGAATGAAATATAAAAGGTCCAATGAACTGTTAGCACTTATCATAGCGGATATCGCTGCAACCAAAAGTGTCATTCTCCAATTGGCATTTACGTGGTGAAAAAAAAAATCTGTCTCTATCTTTATTTATTTATTGTTTGTTTTGATTTATTTGCTGTGCTGATTTCAGTCTCCTTAAGCTTACTTGCAACAAATGTCAACTATTACAATTAAAGGTCTTAAAGATTAGCTACTAGTTTCATCAGACTTTATCATCAATATAAAAAGCATAAAAAATATGATCTTAAGTTAATAAAGTCAACATTCTAAAACTTGAATTTGCCCCCAAAGCACAGACAAAATTTCAAACCACAAAAACTGGTATTATTCAGAAAACATGAAAACCTAAAGCGAAAATGCCATATTTTTACGCTCCTACACAACAATCACCTACGCTTAAGCAAAATAAATAAATCGCCTTCACTTTCGAATCCTAAGTAAACAAACTTAGATTACGCAGCTGTCTGCGCCCTAACCTTTACACGACTCACTAACTAATTAGGTGCGCATACGCTGGCCCCCGAGCTTGTTAAGTGATTTATACGCACAACAACCGCCTGGCAACCACACACACACACAAGCAGCACGAAGTTGATTTAATTCGCTTTTAGTCCCTGTGGTGCGTGCTGCAGACACGCAACGGTACAGCCGTTTATTGGATTAACATATTTTCTAAGTGCCTGTGGGGGAGACCACTAATCGAGGTAGGGTAAACCAGCAGAGACGTCAGCCAGCAAACTGATGAAAGCGTAGAAATATGCACAAAAAAAAAAAAGAAACAAAAAACAAAAATAAAAATAAATAAGCAACAAATGTGTGGAAAGTCAGAAAAGCGTAAAAAAAGTAGAAAAAATCAGTGGCATTTCTAAATATATGAAAAGTCAACGTGGTTTTGAGACAATATCACGGCGCTGACGCGTCATAGGCTTGCGCCTAACGTTATGTTACCCGCCTAACTGATGTCTGCCAACAAAAACAACAATGTTTCGCCACACTGTCTGCCTGAGTGTCTATTTTTTCCGGTTGTCTGCCTAGTCGAGTGGTCGCATAGACGTGCAATGACCCCAGCGGGTGGGTAAAAATAAATAAATAAATGCCACAACACACATATACATTAGTACAATACATATATAAAAATTTACATATATTATTATGCAAACAGAGACATATTCATTAGTTTGCGTGTGCACAGCCTTTCATTGCTATTGCAAGCACCCAGCATAGACTGCACTCTGGGGAGGAATTCAGTCAAACGAATAAGGCAGAAAATAAAAATAAATAAAGTAAATAACAAGCAAAACATATACAAATAAATCTCACGCAGAACGTGAATGTGAGACGAGCTAGGAAAATACTCTCGTTGACAGTAGAAAAATAGTCAACGTCATTATTAGCATTTAAATGAGTTTCACCAGGTTTTCTCGGTCTCTGTGGGCATTACTCTCACTCCGTTTGCTATTTTTGCTTAATCGCTTTGCTTCTCCTCGCATTCCTTGTGCTTTTGCGGCACTTTGAGTGCTGAAAATTGCGCAAATTTACTGTCGCCTGCTAACAAACTGCTTTAATCTATCGTATTTATTTCTACCACTGCTGGCTATACATCTTCCATGTCTTAGCATTTTCTCGTACCCCTCTGAGCTCATTTACTCTTTACTAGTTACTCGGAGAATGGACCGGCTGTCATTTTATGTGCCTACGTTGAGTGACTTTGTCTCATTTATTTCCAAGTTGATTGCTTCAGCCAACTTTCACTGTCATCCGTTTGTCACTGGCCGTCGGTGTAGCCTTTTGCGCTCAGGTTGAGTGATGTTGTGGCATATTTCAACACATGCAGCCTGTTCATAACTCCTGTTCACCTATCCTAGAATTTAGTCTATAAACACACTGATTCTCTCTATCTACCTCTTCTTTTTCGTATAAGTTTGTCTCTCCCTTCGACTGCGTTCAGAGGAGCACACTTTTGTCGCTCATCATTCGCAAATTTTCTTTTGGTGCCACTCACATACGAGTTCATACGAGCAAGACGAGTGCGACAACTTTAGTGGGTAATTTCTTTTGTCACACAAAAAATATATACTAATAAAATTCAAATTTTCACAAAAGAGCACGATCAACACGGTTTCGTCGACTTTCTTCATCGTCCCCTCATCTGTAAATCTGATTTGGGTCACAAAAAGTTTCCTCGTGTGAACATAGTTCTACTCTCTTTCCTATAACGATGTCTCACTCCCACTTCTGTAATTCTGTTTCACTTTCATTATCTTTCCTGTGACTCTGGTTCAATTTCTCGCCTCTATATGTTTACTTTCCGTTGTTTACTTGCCGCCAGCAAACTATCTCGCTTATTGCTTTGACTCACTGTCACATTGTTATAGTTGTTGGTATTATTAAGTACTTTCTATTGCTATTTTTACTCTGCTTTAACACAAGAACTCAACAATTCCACCTCTTCCACCTCACCTACCGTATTGTATGTAGTTTTTTGATTTATACCGAAGAATATTTTTAGTTGCCTGCTCTCCCGTGCTCTCCTTGTTATTTTCCTATTTAATTAATGATGAGCGGAATTACAAATTCATTGCCTCCATTTTGACTTTCAGCTCCATGCTGTTGGTTGTTGTTAACCTTGTTGTTGTCGTATATCTGGTCTTGACAGCGGTTTTTGCCCTGGTCGGCTTGCGTGTTTGACTTTATTTATTCACATTTTTGGCCGGTTTTATCGCACATTAAGCATTGTGTGTTTATTTTAGTTAGTGATTATGATTCGAAGATTGCGACTACATCCGTGCGATTAATTACTCCCAAAAACGCAATGGCCAGACTGGCGCAGACAAAAGTAATGGCAAAAATGGTACGAAAAAATATTGTGGAAAAAGTAAAAGTGAAATTGATATTAAAGCGCCGTAATATTCTTAATGATATGTTTTAGCCGTCATCGGTATTAAATGCCAAACAATACCAATAACAACATTGATTTTATAGAAAATAGTAGTTATTCTAGTAAAACGCCATACAAAGTCTTTAGAGTGATTCGGAAAATTTAGAATTTCTAAACAAAATTTCAAACATTCTTCAATAAAATTTTGAATGGCAGTTATTTTTGCTAAAATCAAAAATTATATTGCTCTCTTAAAACGAGGAAATATCTTATAATTTTGATACTAGATTTGTTTTAACAAAATATTCTTTAAAAATTTAAAAAAGTTGGTAACCACCTTTAATTCTATATTAACAAAAAAAAAAACCGATTTCCTGAAAAATTTTAAGAATTTAGTCTTCTTGGTTTACTATGACCTTAAATAATATTATTAATTAAATTTTTTAGTAAGGTGGCAACTTCATAAAAGTATTTTCAGGAATTTTTCAAAATGAAATTCCACTAAATATTCACTCTTCGATTTCTTTTTCTAATTTTTAAGTAACGAATTATGTGGCAGCATTGTTTTAACACTTTTACATTTTTTATTATTTTATTATTATTATGCAAGTTATTCTTTCTACAATCAAATATTAAAACGCATTCAGAAAGCATGAACATTTTTTTATTAACATGTCACTCGTTATGTTTCAAATAAAAATTTATTTATGCATTTTCTTAAAGTTGCCAGCCTGTTTTTATTTCAAGACTTTCAGACAATAACAATTTGCTTAAAAACATTAAACATTTTGTATTTTGAGTTTATCGTTTCACCGAAAATTAATTTTAAATTTTTTAACAAAGTGGCAACCCCATAAAAATATTTTACAATTATTTTTAACAAAATTGTATTTTGAGTTTATCATATCCGAAAAAACTAATATTAATTTTTTATTTAGGTGGCAACTCTATAAAAATATTTTGGGATTAGTTTTTACAAAACTGCATTAAATATACGCCTTTTGTAAAATGTTTATCAATTTTTAAAGAATAAATCTTTTTATGATTTTTATACAATAAAACTACTGAATTTAAGAATTCCTCATACCCGCTTTCTACTATACCTGCCAAGAAGCCATTATTAACACTTTCACCTAAAGTGCCTGAACACATTCACGCATTCGTCCTATATATTGGCCTTACTATGCGGTGTAAATTATAACGCGACTTTAATGAAGCAATTGTTGTTTTTAAATTACCCAACAATGCATTTTAAAGACAAAGCCATTCAACGTAACTCACACTCACACCTACATATATGCAGTACATATATACGCAGAAAACGGCAGACAACTACGCTGTGTAATAAAAGTATACAAAAATATAAAAACGAAAAGTTGCTGATAATGTAAATAATGAAAATGAAACATAACAACAACAACAACAGTGGCGAGTCGGTTAAAAGTGATTGTTCGAAACGCGTAATTTTATGTGAAAACGAAATGAGGAAAATATAAGTAAAATGAAAATAGCGCCTCTGGAAATTCACCAACGAAAAAAGTGGAAAAAATCGGCAAAAAATATAAAGAGGAGAAATTTAAGTGAAACAATATCCTTTGTAAATTCATTAAGTGTGTTTCGTATGCAAATTTAATTACATATACATGCGTTTTCCGCTAATTTTTTATACATTAGTGAGTGTTGTGTGTGAGGTTGAGTATATACTCGTAGAAGAAACCCTTTGAGAAAAATTTGGAAAAAATGTATTTCAGTGACGTAAACTTTACTTGTGTGACTTATTGAGGTTCGAAATGGAAATTTAAGATTTTAGACGGAAAACCATCAAGAAAACGATGACAGATGCAATCGAAAGAGTCTTTCCAATAATTTTTATAAAATATGTGGTTATGAGAACTTAGTTTCTACGAATAGATTTTAATGAAAAAACTGTTTCACTTAGTCACAATTAGCCCTTTTGCCCTTCAAATAAAACTATTACCAACACGCTCTCATTGTGGACCCTCTAGCCTTCAACTACAACCATTCCTACTGGCTATAAACTTAAATGAATTGGCCTGGCATGAAAATATATGAATACTCCAGCATTTGCAATGCAAATTGAATAGCTCGCTGAATATATGGTAAAGTAGATTGAGGCGCTGCAAAGCAAAAAATAAAAATTAAAGTAAAAATGTGAAAAAAGTACCGCTATATGCAGCTGTCAAGCTGCTTAACGGCATGCATGTACGCTAAGTCCGCGCTTTTTGCGCATTATACGCGTCTATATGTGCCTGCGTAGTGATTTTTTCTTCAAGCATCACATGTCGATATGTACAGGCATGAAATTGCCGCCATTGTTGCATACCGCCAGGCGCTGCGATATTACACATGCAGCTATGCAGGCATTAAGAAAAGAAAGTAAACAATTCTCGGTTGGTTAAATCAATGGCCGGCGGCGTTTAATTGAAATACTTGCTGATTTTTTTACTTGCTTTAATTTTTATTATTTTTGGTTTGCCATGCTTTATTATAATACAGTGGGACCAAGATAAGTAACGCATTTTTATTATTTTCAAAATATAACAAACTAAGAAAGCATGGGTTTAAAAAATAAAAAATTTCCTAATTTTTTTCTACTTAGCTTTGAAATAAATAATTTCATTTAGGTGGCAACTCTATTAAAATATTTTTGTAAAAGTGGGGAACCTTGCTTTACACAACTTTTCCAATCAACGACAATTTTTTTAAATATGTCCTTACAAACTTAAAAATAATTCATTTGTATTTGGTGGCAACTCTATGAAAATATTATTCTATAATTTGGTAACCCTGCCTAATTCAATATTTAAAAAGCAGTGCTATTTTTTTTTAAATAAAACTTCCCAAAGTGTGAAATAATAAATTTTAATTTTGTGGCAACTCTATAAAAATATAATTTTCTAAGTAGGCAATTCTGCCTTACGAAAATTTTCGAAACAATGAAAATTTTCAAAAATATATCCGCCAAAACAATGCAATAAATAATTTCAATTAAGTGGCAACTCTATGTAAATGTAATATTAAAAGTTGGTATCCCTAAGATAACTTAACTGAATCCTCCCTAATTTTAAAATAATTAATTTTAATTAGGTGGTAACCCTGTTAAAAATAAGTTTTTTAGAAGTTGGCAACCCTGCCTTATGAAAAATTTGCATACAATGAAAATTTTCTTTTATATATCCGCCAAGCAATAAAATCAATAATTTTAGGTAGTTGGCAACTCTACGAAAAATTTAATTTTAAAAGTTGGCAACCCTACCTTGGCTTAACATTTACAAATAATGACAGTTTTCTTTGAAACTATGAAATTTTAATATGCAGAGAATTGAAGTAAGAGTATCCTTTCTCTTTACACACAGCAGGACTAACATTTTTGCCCATTTAAGTACTTGTGACGCCCAGAAAGAAGCTTCTCTGAATATGAAAATTATTATAGCTCTTAATGCAAACTATTTTGCACTACAACTCTGGCTGTGGATGGTTTTGGCGGTCTCTTAAGCAGCTATAAGCTCGTTCTAAAATCTATGGAAACCCTTTCTATACATACTTGTAAGTCACTTATTTTCGTAAGAAAAAGGCTATAATATAATAATATTCTTTATTATTTTTCATTGTTTATAAAATTTATTTATGATAGTTAGCTCCTAACATCCCTTTAGTAAACATTTGCTCGACTAAATATCGACAAGAAGGATTATGCCGGGAAAAAAGTAAGCAAATATTCATATTTTACGCATGTTCTTGACAAGAAAGCCACTGTATTTTTCATTCCATTTGTTTATTATTACTTACCCACCAGCATTTTAAGCATTTAATATTAATAAGTAAAAGAGGCTGCAAATGAAAAATGCATAATAAAAGGGAATTAGTGAAAAGTTCTGTGGAAAAACCAAGTGAACTTTTGCTGCAGGCCATCAAAAGCCATGCACGCGGAAATGCCGGCGTCACTCACTGATCGCCAGGAGAAAGCAACTGCAGCGATAGCACGCACACTAACCGAAAAGTCGATGAGAGGGTAAAGAGAATACGGTGCAGATATATGAGAAGCCTGAAGAAGGGTAGAAAGTAGGTCACATGCCTTACGCACAACGACTGGCTGATAGCCGACAGTGTGCAAGGAAAGACAAAGCAACTAACGACACAACTGTAATGAAATCAGACAACAAACTGTCAAAGTTAATAGTTGCATAACGATAATATTTATAAATTCATGTTTACTGCACAGCTGTCACTCGCCTGTCCTAACAGTGAAGGGACTGCAAGCCTTCGAAGTGCTGTAGTAATGTCTAAAGTTAGATTATTAAACAACTGCTAGTACCTTGGTTACCCTACAAGCTGGGCGTAAGTATTAGTTTGTAATTTAGAATGCATAGCTTGGTAGCACAATTCTAAAGGGTTGCGAAATGCATGAGCAAATGTTTAAAAAATATGCAAAAAGCAAGTGTAAAATACAAAGGAACGACAGCAATACTGGCCGCATAATAAATGTGTGGTAATTAACTTGATGGTTAGATAAATATATGTTTGTTTATGTACATATATATAGGTGCAGTAACACATTTCTAGAAATCAGCAGCAAGAACTTTATCGGTACCTACATACTCGCATACATAAATTTCCAACACACAACAGTTACGGTACTGTCTACAACAACACACCTGCCTTCAACCGCACAACTTGCCGAGCAGTAATGTCACTCACCGCTATTTGCTTGAACCTGTGCAAATATCTCGGTTGGTGGTAATTAAAATTGTTACTGCTTAAGTTGTAATTTTCTACGCAAATTAGTTGTATTTTAATTACCCACTTGCTGAGGGGCTTACTATGCTTACCACCGTCACATTTTCACACACGCACATCGGCGTTACTCATACGCAAAGGCAGCCAAGCAACCTCGACCCATACCCGCCAGCAACTTGTATTTGTTTACAGTTATCATTTCACTATTGTGTGTGTTTAAAGTGGAACAGTTCAACATGAAATTGATGGCGTTACAATGTGCAGCTGTCTAAATGAAGCCGCTGGTGCTGGCGTGTGTACCCATGTATGTATGTGTGTATATGTGGTGGTTACTTAAAGCGGCGTGTATTTGACTTAGTTTAAATGCAAATAATGGTGTGCTTTGATTGGCGCGCAATGTTGAAAAAAAGTATGCAGAAATATAGAGGTTTAATGGATAAGACTTAATGATAGTTAGGTGTACCACAATACATATGTACATACATACATATAGTATATGTATGCATAGGTATTTATAATTTATAATAGGTAACAAAAATCTTTCTAAAGGCGAATAACATCGCATTGTTCGGATTGTGTGTTCATTTGAAATAACATAGTTTATGAACTTAACGATTTATATTTCTAGCGTTTGTAAAAACTTTACAAGGGTTGCCACATGTACAGATTTATCTAACGAATACATTTTACATATTATAATTTTTTACATATTAGTATTTTACGTATGTATCAAAGAAGGGTACTTAATCAAGTATCTAATGTATTTTATAAATATTAGTTTACAGTGTTGCCACCCGAAAAGTAATATTTATTTTTTTAAATTTCCCCTTATTCCATAATTTGGCTACAGAATTTATAATAATGATCTTTATTGCCTGAATTTGAGTTTTACGAGAAACAGAGTAGCCACACTTATTTAATTTTTAAAAATATATCAAAAAAATTTTTTTACGTATTTAGCAAGAAGAAATATTTAAAAAAGTGTCAAATGTATTTGAAAAATATTACTTTACAGTGTTGCTACCCGAAAAGTAATATTCATATGTATGTATGTATGTACATATCTATGTGTATATATTTTTTTTAAATTTCCCCCTTTTTCTACAAATTGGCTATTAAATTTATAACTACCAGCTTTGTTACCTGAATTTGAGTTGAACTAAAAACAGTGTTGCCACACTTATTATTATTGAAAATTATTTAAAATAATTTTTTTGCTAGGAGGGATATTACCATTATAACAGTTGGATGATAAGTGTTAACTACTATAAAAACATTTGTTTACAAGGTTGCCACATTTTTTATATATTTAAATAATTAAAATATAATTTCAATAATTTTTTTATGTTAAGGTCAGAGTTGTTATAATTTGATGATAAGTGTATATTACTTTAAAAATATTTGTTGCAGATGGCAACCCTACAGAAATTCAATATTTACTGTAATTGCTAATTTTTCTATTCTATTGGCTTCACAAATTATAATAACATTTGTTACTTGAATTTGAACATAGAGCTACCATCCTTTTTAATTTTCTTAATAAAATTAACCATATTTTTTAAATATGAGGATTGTAGTATCTTGTGAAATTACCATATACATGTAAATGTAAAAAAAATTTGGTACTTTTGTGAAAATTTTTAAAAATAGGGTTGTCAACTTTACTATATTTTTAAATATATATTAATACAGTTATTTTGGTTTTTAATTAACATTTTGTGTTTATAATGGGTATTCGAAGCGTATGGTTTTAGAAATGGATTTTTTTACAGGCCCTTAACAGAGCTGTCACATGTTTGAAAAAAAAAAAAAAATTTTATTTGGTAACTGTAAATATCTATATCTATATAAAACTTGGTATTTTTATGAGAAAACTCCGAAAAGGGTTTTTTAAAAAATTGAACATTTTCCAATCTTCGAAAAAATAAGTAATTATTTCAAAAAAGAAATTTTCTAGTATGATACATATATTCGTATTATCATATTCAATAACACATTTTCCTGGTAGATATATTTTCCTTTTGTCGCATCTACGATCTCATTTCCATTCTATATGCGCTGGTCATTTATATCTTTCTATCCCTCTTCCAACTATGTATTAGCTAGCCAAGCACTTCCACATAATTGCATGCAAATTACAAAAGCTTCAATTACGAGTACGAATTAATATCTGAGCTCCACTTTTTTATTCGGAACGCCCTACCACTGTTCGCACTATCTAATCTTCGCACATATTTACAACCTCGTTTCTCTTCATTGTCGTGTACCTTGCTTTTATGTGCTTTCACTCATGCAATTTTTTGATTTCTTTAATTCTTTTATGACTCGAAAGCACTCACACACACATAAACACACTGACTTCGGCATATAAATTAAGCGTGCTGGTGCATCATAAAAAGCAATTTCAGCCGCTTAATTTCACTTTTTATGCTCATAGACAAATTTTTATGTTGCCTAATTTCAGGCGTCAGCTGTCAGTTGTTATGCTATCAACACAACTACCACTTTGCCTTACACTTAACCGGTTAGTTGGTGCTGCGCTTGCATGCGGACTGATTTATGACAATGCCTTTTTAAATATTTTCTTGAATATATGGGAATGTAGATGTGTGTGTGTATATGTATAGGTCTTTGCTGTGTTGCATGTGGCAACGGCACTGCTGCTTGTCATGCCGTGTCGTCTGTGCGGCGACTTAAAAAGTGCCTTGAAGTTGGTTGTATAGGGTGTGTTACTACATAAGTGATTTTTTATGACTACGCTAAGTGTAGGGGACGCAACATGGCGGCAGGGCGGTGTCTTCGTTGCGTGTGTCATAAATTTCAGGTTTATTAGCCAGACAATAGCTAAAAACATGTGTGGGATTTTTTTGCAGTTCAAAGTTGAATATAATTTTGGTATTCAAAGAATTTTGTAATTTGGTGAGCATTAAAGAGGTGAGATGATGGACATACTTGTATATGGCAGCAGATGTGACTCTGTATACATCAAGGACATTTTTTATATTTTTGTAAATTTTTTATTGATTTCATTTTTTGATTTTGGAAGAAAAAATATTTAATAGCTTTTAGTATTTTTTAGTTATTTTTTAGTTATTTTTCTCACCGGAAGTTGAGTGCAGCCAATTAGCAAATAGTTGTGGAAAATTTCATTTCGTTTTGGCTTTTTTCCTGCAGGAAATCGCAAATTGCATTGCGCTAATTCCACTCTATTCACGAGAAAAACTTACAATTTCATTTTACATTCAAGCATTTCTGAGCACGTAACACACGCTCACGTGTTTTTACTAACACACGCGCATACAACTTTTTGCATGTCCTTACGTGTGTGTGTATGTGGGTTTTTGTGTCATCTTTGAAAAGTTCCAAATCCTTGGTCGTCTACCATTTTCATATTTACAGCACGTCTCTCAATTTTCTTAGACTTTTCAAATACTGGTTCAGTCAATTTGAAGGATATATTAAAGAAAATGAAATGTGAATGACCTGTTGGAAAAGTTTGAAGCCGTTGTAAGGCTAGATTTGTGTGGTCTCGAGAAACTGACTTTCAAAGTTTTCTTTGGCGTATTGTACTTTGAGTTTTCATAAATAAATGAGATATTTTAAATCTATTATTAAGAACATTTTTCTTTAAGGGATATGTGATTAGTTATTCGGTCGCACAATATTCCGTGAAAGTGGTTATATTTTCCGGCAAAATGGCTAACTTTTCCGGTAAAATGGTTAATTTTTTCTTTAAAATGGTTAAATTTTCCGGTAAAATCGTTACATTTTTCAATAAAATCGTTAAATTTTCCAAATTCTGCCTAGAGATATGTTGTCAAATTTCAACGATATGGTAACCAAAAGATCTTAAGTCGATTTCCGATGGTAGAAACATTTTAAAATTATTCTTGAAGACTTCAAGACTAAGAGTACTTAGATCAGAAGCTAAAATTTGGGTGACAGTCGGAATAGTATAGAATTTAAGTATTAAGCCCGCTTATGCTGCTTTAAGATATAATAATAATGATATTTAAGAGGCTTTGGTTTACATATCTTACTCTTTTATGAGTCTTCTTCCGATGGATTAGGTTAGATTATACTGGCTGGCTGCCACACTATTCAAAGAAGCCCATTTTGATTTGGGCTGAAGTTTACGTCACGCAGCACGTCAAAACTTAAAGAGACTTGATGTCTAATTCTGATAATTCATTTAGTATTTTGAACTACAAAGCTCCGTGATATCTGAGTCGAGTTCTAGATAGGGCCGGACAGAAAGCAGAGGCAGCATCTTTTATCTACTTGCCTGCACTTTCTGCATGAGTCTTCGCTAAAAGTCGCTATACGGCTTGAATGTGAAGCCAGTAAGTTGTCACTAGACAAACAACCGTCGGACAGTATTTTCGAAATCCACTGAGTAAAACAACTCACTTGCACTTCCAAAAGGCATTACATTCCAGCTTGATCCGTAAGCATGGACTTTTGTCCTCCTCTTATTTTAAAGACTTTGTTGCCTTAACCGCCGTTTGGCTCTTGACTTATATACTGATGTTTTTACATTGTTTTTTGTCACTTATTTTAAAATAAGAAAGGTCTCCTAGGTGACGAATTTTATTAATAATTCCGATCCTACATTGGAGAAGCATTCATACTGAATGAACATTTTTATCTGTTGATCTACTTTGTAAGGAATAACCAAGCTAATTCATCTTATTATTATTAGTAACATGGGTCTCTGCCCGATAATACTCTAAAAAGGTGAAATACCTTTAAGTTTATAATTTCTTATAGTTAAAAGCATACCTCAGGGCTGACACTTTCATAGTGACCTTTTTTCTCCATTTCTATACTACGGAACTAGAATTCATTATGGGCTGACTACACTCCACAACATTACTTGATCAATATTTTAAATAAAAGAAGTTATAATTCTTCTTAACCCAATGATGGTCATGGTGAGTCATGTAGAACCGATTCTATTTGTTATATGTACTTTTTGCATTTTTTTCTATTTGAAAAAAATACTTTAATAGCTTCTGAATTTCGTTCACTCTTATTTTTTTAATTGGCGCATATATTTTTCGCATCATTTCTTCCAAAAAATCACTTTCTTTCACCAAGAATTCACTACCACGTTTAAATTTATCGATTACTTACTATTTTACTTCAATAAACTTTCACATTCCCTCCAAACATTTCCACATTTTTCCTACACACCCTAATCAAACCCTTCATTTCCAGCCAGTCCTCAATCAACTTATATTTGCCTTTCAACAACTTGGCGCTTAAAGTTTTGTGTCAGAATTCCGTGACAAAAGGCAACTTTAAGTTTTCTTCGCACACATACACACCTGCATACAAAAATATATGTGATATATACCGCTAACTTGGCATTTACTGTTCCATTCACGCATGGTTACAGACAAATTTACATTTGCATTAATATGTGCACACGCGCGCTGCTACATACAGGCGTGGGATTACAGTTGCATGGAAGCCTGTATGTATGCTTGTACATATGTATGTGCGTGTGTGTTTTATCTTCTTGTATAGTTATCTCAACTTTTTCTTTCAAGTACGCTGTATGCCTGCAGCCATACGCCATCGACTTTTGCTTCAACTTTCGCTTTGCTTAAATACTTTGCTGCTTAGTATGAGCTAAGAATGTATTTACACCTAAAAGTATGCTAACATTTTGTAGCACGCACATTTTGAAGGCGATTAAAGGGAGATCTATATATGAAATTTTACTTATATGTTTTGTTAGGAAATTAGTATAGGAGAAGATATGTTAGGAGGCTCAACACAAATTCATTGGAAAAATTTAGTTTTAAATTTAGAAACATTTTTAAAGTTGAAAATTTCGAAAAAAAAAATTTAGTTTTTGGATATAAGATTAAATATGTAACTGTAAAGATTTGAAAACCATTTTCTCTAAAGTTTTTGAAAATTCGAATTTTCGAAAATTAGTTTCGAAAAATTTTGTTATAAGATCAATATATATAAAGGTAATGATTTTTTAACTATTTTCTTAAAGTTTTTTAATTATATATATATATAAAAGCTCTTTGATTGAGTGACCAACTGAAATTTCGACCCCTTGACTGCACTTTTCCAATCGTTTTTTTGATTTTCATAACTTTTTCGAAAATTCTATAGCTTTTCTAACATTTTTTATATTTTGTTTTTAAATTTGTGCTAAATCGTAGCAATTATTAGTGAGTTTGTGCTCTTCTTCTTCTCAGAATATAAACAGACGCACACATAAATATTTCCATGTATATAGATACACATATACATATGTATGTATTAATATATATATATATATATGTATACCAAACTCGGCGACTGGCACATATTTTATCTGCTCTTAGTATGTACATACACACTTCTTAAGATAAGCATTCTTTTGCTTGCCTACAAAGCGGAAGCATTTCACTGGCATACATTTAGGCGTACAAGCTTAAAAGTTAGCTGGTGCGTGCGTGTCATATCTGCAGCGGCGCGAACAAAATCCTTCAACACACGACAAACTACAGCTGCTCGCTGCTATTGCCACAACAGCAATGCTTGAAGTGGCATGCCATAAAGCACAAACACCAACAACAACAATATAAGCGTCATGTACGCAACGGTATAATATAGTTTAGTTATATACCACAATATATTCTGTATACATAGTTGCGAGCGCTATCGTGGCTTGAAGATATGCCGGCGCTCAGGTGAGGCGACGTCGGCAGCGAGACGGACGACGACGGATGTCGAAGCAGTTGAGCGCAAGACGATTGTTCAAGTGTGTGGCAGCTTGCCGGCATGAAACGGGTTGCTGGCGGAAATGTGGTGTGCTTTTAGGAGCCGTAGACACGCACTCGGAAAGCCAAACGCAATTCAAGTGTCGGCAACAATTTTCTTTAGCGCACGCACACATATAAACTTTACAGCTTGTGCTTTTCAACAAAGCAGAAATAAAATGAAGAAAAAAATGTTTGTTTGATTTTAATTCCTTTTTCTTCTACTTGGTATTCTTATTTAGCTGCTACGTTTAATTCAAGTTTCTTTTGTTGCAATGACACGACGTTGTGTGTGGACCTGTGCGTGCGTGCGTAAGTGTGCGTAGACAATCTTAAAGACATTTGCCGCTTTTGTTAAACGAAAAATGTGCGTAGAATTTTATTAGAGTTTGCTTTTCTTGTCACAAAAATGAGTTGGGCATGAGATTTGCGGGTGCGGAAAATGGAAAAGCGGATTAGAAATGAACAAATGGCTATATTGCGGTGTTGCTGTGGCAGGAAGGTAAAGTGCGGTGAAGCTGGAGGTGCTCTACACATTTCTTTAAATGGCATATTGATTATTGATTTGCAATGAAATAAAAGTGAAACGTTTTTCAAGTGTAGGTGTATGAGCTCAGAGGACGTGTATTATATTATGTGAAGT